>SNQJ01S0020562.1:105236-163489 GCA_010110895.2 Picea sitchensis | reverse complement strand
TCACTTTAAATTTATAACCAACGTCTTTTTCATGCGTTCAAGTCACTCTGTGTAAAAATTTGTTGCAATCCACTATGATTATTTTTCAATTCGATTTTTTTTCTAATAAGGCAGTGTCTCAAAAATCGTAAGGCATAAACAAGTGCTAATAATTCCAAATTATGTGTAGTGTAATTTTCTTCGTGAATTTTTATTTTCCTTGAAATATATGCGATAAATCAACCTTCTTGCATTAGTACTCCACCAAGTCCTTCCTTGGATGTGTTAGTGCAAACTACGAATTCCTTGTCCATGTGAGGGACCTTCAATATCGGTGTTGTCTTGAATAATTCTTTAATCTTCTAAAATGCTTCAACGCATTTCTCTAAACATACAAATTTCTTATTCTTCTTTTGAAATTTCGTAATTGGATTTGCTATTTTTAAAAATCCTTGGACGAAACTTCTATATTAACCTACTAATCCCATAAAGATATGTACTTCTTGCATGTTTGTTAGGGTTGGAAATTCCATAATAGCCTCTATCTTTGTTGTATCCACAACAATACCTTCTCCTAAAATAATATGTCCCAAATAATGAATCCTTGTCTGATAAAATGAACATTTCGACAATTTTGTGTAATTTTTTTTTCTCTTAAGCACTGCAAAACTAATGTCATATGTTCTTCATGTTTCTTCCTTGTTCGAGAGTAAATTAACATATCCTCAATAAATACTTATACAAAATTTTCCAAGTATTCGTAGAATACCCCATTCATTAAACTCATGAATACACCAGGGGAATTTGTGAATCCAAATGGTAATACAGAAAATTCATAATGTTCAAATCCTGTTTTAAATGTTGTTTTAGGAATGTCTTCCTCTTTGATTCACAATTGGTGATATCCTGATCTCAAATCAATTTTTGAAAATACCTTTCCCCCCTTCATTTGATCAAATAAATCATCAATTATCGATAACATGTATTGATTCTTGTTTGTGCCTTTGTTTAATTGGAAATAGTCAATGAAAAGCCTCAACAACTCATTCTTCTTTTTTACAAAAATTACTGGTGCACCCCACAGTGATACACTTGGACATATAAGTCCAAAATATAATAACTCTTTCAATTGCATATTTAACTATTGCAATTCATGTGTCGACTTTTGATATGACGTTCTTGTAATTGGTTCTATTCCATGTTTTAGACCTATAGTAAATTCCAATTCTATTTTTGGCGATACACCCGGTAGTTCCTCAAGAAAAATATCAACAAACTCTGATACTACTAGAAAGTATTCCAATTTTTGTGTGTCACCCTTTTTATTAAGAGCCAAAATGGCATACAACTTACATCCTTTGCACATATTTTTCTTCAATTCTAGGGAAGTGATCAATCTTAGTGATACTCCTTGGTTTCTTCCTATAATTACTCTATTTTTTCTTAAATCATCAATTAATATTAAACCTTTTGTCTTATAGTTAAGTATCACATTGTGCGATTCTAACCAATCCATACCTATTACGATGTCATAAGATCCCAACGTTGTGAAAAAAAGGGATACGCTAGCGACAAATTCAACCAAATTAATATTACAATCATTAATCTTTCCTTCAACTTTTTGCTTGGCTCTTGATGTTAATTCTACGTATCTAAACTTGTCTTTCTCGAATTCCTTCACCTTAATTATTTTGAGTGCACCACTAGAAATAAAGATCCGATTAGCTCCCGGATCTATCAAAATACTAAACTATTTATCTGATATCATACCTGAAGTTTCAGGCATTGCGGATTGATGCTCATCCTAGCAGTTATTCACCAATGCATGAATCATATGGGCCTTGCCTGGATATCATACTATCATTTGTCATGCTGATCCATTTTGTCCTTCCTTATCTATAGGAAAATCTCTTTAATAATGGGGCTCTCCATAAGGCCAACATCATTTTTAGGGTTGGTACTCCTAGTTCCAGACGAAGAATCTGTTGGTCTAGGGTTCTGGGGTCGTGATATGTTTTATGGAACATATCTATATTGTTGTTGTTACTGATAACGATGTGACTGTTGTTCCATTATTTCTCTATACGAAGTCCTATGAATGGTATCATGTCTTCATGGTGTATAAAATATAGTTCCTCTAGGTGTATCACGGTGCTAAGAAGTGTGTCTAATGGGTGTCTACTACTGCGAAGCTCTATGTGGAGTCTATCATGTCTTCCTAGAAGGATTCCTACCCTGACCTACACTGTCAAATTCCTCCTTAGTGATAAAATATTTCTGTACTACATCATGCAAAGTATGAAGCATCATAATCCTCATCTTAGCATGAATATTGTAGTTGAGACAAAAAAAAAATTATTCACCTGTAACTTTTCATTGTTTAGGAACAGGGCATATATGAGAAACTCCATAAATCTAGCCTCATACTCAGGTACTGTATGATTTCCCTGTCATAAGGTGTTGAATTCATTGAGTTGACACTCGATGAACTCATCAGATAGGTGTCTCTCTCAGAATCGCTCCTCAAATAATTCCCAAGGCATGTTTTCAATTTCAATATTTAGTTGTGGTAAGAGTGTCTTCCACCAAAGAAGTGTACTCCCTTTCAGCTGGAAGACCGCCATTATTTATTTCATGTTGGAGGTATAATCACACAATGCAAAACACATTGTCATATTCTCCAACCAAGTTTCGGTGGTTAATCCGTCCATATAACCCCAAAATTTGAGTTCTCTATGAACACTACCACTAGCTACAAGAGGGTGTTGCGAACCCTCATTGGGTGCATATCCTCTACCCTCATCATGATCAAGGAGATTTATCAACACTTCTAACATTCTTTGAAAATACCTCATCATACCAATGGCATTGCCCACTGCAACATTCTCCTGCTCGGTAGTATGATCCTCTGTGTGTGGAGTAGAGCCCTCGGGTGTAGATGTACTTGGATGAGGCATACCTCTTCCTCTTGCACACCAATGTCTAATCATTCTTCATCCTCTAACCATGATACCTTCCATAAAACAAATTCAGTTTATATTAGTTATACATATTTAATTAAATATAATGTATTGGAAACCGTAATAGGTATCATGTCACATAATGGAACCCTGCTCTGATACCATATGTAATGCGTTCATTTAACTAATCATTAATGAGTAAGCGATACAAAATATATATAATATAAGATGATAGTCAAGGTTCACTTACAAAAGCATGCAACTATTTTCAACATCATTAGTCATTCAATTAAAGTGTTACATCACTTACACAAAAATTAAAACAAAACTTATCGAGAAATTATTAAGGGTCTCACACTAATTCCCAAAGTTTTAGTCATTCAATTAAAGTGTTACGTCACTTACACAAAAATTAAAACAAAACTTTTCGATAAATTATTAAGGGTCTCACACTAATTCCCAAAGTTTTATCTATTGATGCAATAGGGTGTAAATATGTAATTATTTATTTTTTCTACTTTTCTTGAGGTTACGCAACTTGCCCACTAATGATTTTTTTTAAGACAACTAGGCAGGTCATACTGTTAACTCTAATACTATTGTCAATCATCCAACTTTACTTAAATAGACATAAGTATCAATTAATTATGATAAATTATTTTGAATTTAATATTTAAATAATATAATTAATTAATTTAATATTACAATTAATTCATATATATATATATATCTATATCTATATATATATATATATATATATATATATATAATAGATTTGATTATTTCAATTGAAAATCTTAGAGAGAAAATTATTTAGGCGCAAATTTGTAAGCTCATCATTCACTTCAATACCTTAGATAAGATTTATCACTTAATTGAATCAAAAGGATATGATCAAGCATAAGTTGGACCGAAAATATGTTTTGGTAAGTTGGTAAGGTTTTGGTAAAAATTTACCGTAACCGGACCGTAAGGTTTTGGTAAGTTGGACCGAAAATATCAATCACCGATGTGACCGGTTCATCTAAAACATACCTACACCGATGAATACTTAAATGATGTCATATATAGATAGCATCCTACAAAGGAAACCGTCCCTACTTAAAATCAGAAAGCACATAAAATATTTTGCTATTACTTAGAATAGGTAGGTATCAGTGTAGATACAATTTATTTCACTTACAGTCATACTGGCAGAGAATTTGTTTACACCTCTAGAGTAGAGATTAACATACTATATTATTTCCAATAGATCAGATAACAGTTGGATAAGGTTTAAATAATCTATGGAACTAATGAGGATGAAACGCTTACCAACAATGGGAACAGACTACGAATTGTTGGGTCTGTTGGAGAACACAAATAATGTTTCCTATATGAAGATCCAGTATCTGGTGTAAAGATATATTTCTCGGACTAATTATCAGCTGGTGAGGGACTATTCCATAATTATTTAATATTAAGTAACCAATGCATGATACCGTTTACTAAGAGCAAATATTGTCTAATAAAGCAAAATTTTAATAGGCTAAGATGAACGTAGGCTACATTCTGATGCAAAGAATGATGGATTTTTCGTGAATACTATCGAAGGATAGAAGAGGGTCTACTGCACCAATTAAGACCCAAGAAATGAAGGGAACCAGAATGGACCGTGGTGAATTTAAAAAAAAACTTCAAACATTGAAAGAATTACAAAATACTATAATGCCTTAATCAAGATTCTGCCAATGTTATTTTTTCATTTTTTTTAATTAGGCAATTTTACCCGGTACCTCCATCAATACTAGGGGTATTTTCTTCCCCTTAAGTCACCAAGGGGTCACACACATAAATTTAAATTGTATCTAACTCAAGCATTCCCTCGCAAGGAGAGGCTTCCACCTCTTATGCAAATCTTGCAGCCCAACTTACACAAGAAAACTAGTCACAATAATTTTTGACAACATTTTAGTCATCCAACATTAGGGTCTCTTACATAGATGATTTTAGGGACTAAATTTAACCTTAAATTTTGAATTAAGGGGCCTCTAATTTTTATTGGACGAATTTTTTTTGTATTAGAGTGATTTTTAAACTTATTTTATTAGCACGTAATTTATTTTAAGGTAAAAAATGGAGTGTCTGAGGGTTAGCCTATGTTTTTAGGAGGGATAGAGGAAAACAAATTTATTTAGCCCCCGAAATTTGGAGTAACAAGCTTCCCGTGTGAAATTTAAGCCCCGATTTTGTGGTATGGTGAATAGAATGCGAGTTATGGTTTTAATTTGTAGATTTGTGTATGAAGCGATAAAATCGGGTTATGGTTTATTTGTACTTGATTTGTGGTATGGCGATTGAAATCAGTTCTCTTGGACTTTCTTACGGTTGTGCTGGTTACTCCCAAAGTTGACCCGAGGCACCGGTTAGCAGAAGTGACCATATTTGTTAATTCAAGACCTAAGCTCGCCGGAGGAGAGTAGGACTCCAGCGAGGAGGAGGACCACGCTCACGGAGGAGGAGTAGGACCAGCTGTGAGAAAAGGACCATTTCATGGAGGACCCTTCTCGCAGAGGAGGAGGAGTAGGAGCACGCTCGCAGAGGAGGCTCCGTGCTAAGGCTTGACCACAATGGTAGTCTTTTTTCTGTATCTAAATAATTTTCAATTTAGTATCTAGTGCAATAGAGCAGATTGACTAATAGAGGGCAGACAATTGCTACCTATTTTTGTGCTATTGCTATGAAATGATATGTCTGGAACAAATTTTTTTCCCTTACTATTGTTCACCAATGAATGCTAGCAACCCTAAAAGATAGAAATTTAATATACATATTTTCGATCCAATCTCATTCCAAGTGGGTTCAAAGAGACCATATTATTGGTGGTACAAAATAACTTATCATTGTATTGCAAATATTCCTTGGGGCTGTGCTTGTATGACACATCAAGTTCAGATATCTCCACCCCTTTTCTTTGCCATCTAACAACCATAGTTAGATCTTTCCCAACACAAACTAAATTTGAAAGAAGTGTGGGAATTCTTGGTCCATGCAACCTGTTTTTGAGACTATGCTCCAACATTGCTAAGGGTGGAATTGTGTTCTTACTGTGGGAAGATCTCCATGCTATCAAGGTTGAGCTAGGACGGAGAGTGTCCATGTGTCTTTTTTGGGTGAAGGTGACCTATAGTATCTGAACAAATACCAGTTGTCAATAGCCATGAACATAAGCATGAAATGACCATCTTTATATGCTCTCACCCAACCTTTGCAAATCCTAAAAGCTGACTTGGGAAAGCGTTGTTGGCAACCCATTCCTCTATCGTGATTTTATGGAGTTATGGTTATGAATTTGTGGTATGAGATATTGCCTTTGTTTCAGTTGTGAGAAGCTCATTTATGGATATCAATAGGTTTCATTTTCATTTATACAATCATGGAAGAACTATACTATTGATAGAAATGGTTATGGGCCATGATGGGGTTTTATGTGCGCATGCATATGTTTGTTGTGTAAAATCTTGACTACCCATCATTTAAAACTTTGAAAAACAATTAGTAAGGCTTGGTGAATGGAGAAAATTTATATTTTAGAGGGTAGAGCTGAGCATGCCAATGTTGATAGTTGAATGGTGGCCTTACTTGGGTTATAGGTTTGGAAATAAATATTATCATCGGTTGGACCATAATTAATATATATATATATATATATATATATATATATATATATATATATATATATATATAAACATACACACAAGTTGTTCTTACACATGTATGAAAATGCATTTATGGATCTATTTCATAGGTTAACAAGTGCGGAGTTGTATGCTTCCCTTCTTTACCTATGATTTCGGCTCAATAAGTGACTTTCCGGATTGTCTAAACCATGAGTTTCCAAATTTGAAAAGAAACATTTAAGTGGATTAATAAAAACTATCTTCAGATTTAATTTCCATCACAAAAGGAAAAGATACATGGATCAATAAATGTTCTCTAATGTACACTACTATGAGTCTAGATGTGCATATTTATACATTCATATTTGAGTTTAGCCTTTGGATATGAAATGTTGAGTATACCTAGACATTTTAGTACAGATCTAGAATATGATCAGCTGTTGTAGTTTATGGATCTATAGAACAAGATTAATTTTGGCTTGAAGCCACACTTGCATTAAGTATAGGATTATGATTGGTACGTGAATTATGAACTTGTTTCTATATTGATATTTCACCTGGAAAATGAATGATCATTAGGAAACATTGTTTCTAAGTATATTAAATATAAGGGTATATTACAAGGCCCAAATGCACACCCACACTAATTATGTTCCCATGATCTAGCAGGGCTTCAGAAATCCATATGAGCCAACTATGCCTAACTGGTGAGATATTAGCATTCTTGGTTATGCAAAGAAACAGTGAATCACCTCCATCTGCTATATGGGGATTGTTTGAATGTGGTTCTAAATCATGTACCAACATAAAAATCATGTTTTTCAAACCTTTGTGTGTGCCTTGAGTGAAAGCAGGTTTAACCTACAGTGGAATTATCTTAATAGGCAAGAACTACAATATGAGAAGAGAGAGTTTGTACGTAAGGTGGCCAACAAAATCCCATCAAATAACAATTCATGACATGGTGTAACAAAAGGTTTCTCTTGTTTCTTCTTTCATGATTAAAGTGTGGTAATGCTTTGTGGGCCTTCGCAACCAATATTAGAGGTACCTCTGAAAGCTCATTCTGTTTGATTTGAACCTTCCTTTCAATGTCACAAATATCAAGAACAGTACAAGATCCCATCTCTGTAGTAACATTTTTCTTGTGAGCACTAGCCACACCGATTCCTTGATCTACTACTTTTCCAGATTCCACTGTCTTCTCTGGTTCCATGAACTCTCTCTTTTCATTCAGATTTTCCTGACTATCATCCATATATTTGATTCTCCTATAAACAGGAAGATCCTTACTACCTTTTTGTTCATCCTTCCCTTTGTCTTCATGTTCGAGTCTATAGGTAGAATGATGTTCTTTGGCATCAAGCATCTCAATACTATTATTTTGTTCATAAGACAAAGTTATATCCTCTGCATCTTTATCGGATGTCTTATTATAGTCACACCACTTGTCATAGCCCTCTTCTTTCTCAACCTTGTTTGCAACTTGATGTGCAACTTGCACAATTCGTTGTCAAAAAGGCCTGAATGACCATTATTTGGATCCTTAACATCAGAATCGGAGGCCCTTGTGCATGGAACATATCCTTCACTTGGCTTTCCTTGGTCTTCATTTTCAACCTCTTTTTCATTTTCCAAGAAGTGTTCACTACTTCCTTGGCTGTCTCCCCCTATAGTAACACCCTTGGCATGTACCTTTGTTTGCTGTAAATTAACTATATCTTGTATTTTGTGTCCACCAAGTCCCTCTTGTTTGTCTCTTGTCTCTAGTTCAGAATGTTCTGCATGGTCTGAAGCCAGTCCATCTTTTCCTCTTACGTACAGTTTTTCAGTATCATAGCAGAACACATCCCTTGGTTGTTCCCCACCCCAGTTTGAACAGGGGTGCTGTTGTATTTTGTCTTCAATAATGCCATGTTTAGATGATAAATCTTCATACGAAATCTTTGGAATCATGTCATATGAAGGGCCCTTTATACCCTCCCCTACCACAACAACGTTTCCGGTTTCCAAAGCCCTGATAGAGAAGTTCGGAGCATCCTCTTTTTCACCATTGAATTCCACATTTTGAAATGTATAGAAGTTGGTTCTAGAGGCCTCTGGATGATCTTTGGAATTGATATCATCCTTGTCTTTCTTCATATTCAACCCATTTTGACCTCCTACTACATCTTCATCATGCTGAGGTGAATTGGGTTTGGCATCATAACACATTATACTATCGGCTAAATTCTCTTCTCTCCGTTTTCAAGGAGATTTTCTGAATTCTGTATGCGCATCCTCATCTTTGAGATTTGATCCACAGCTATGCTTGCTAGTAAAATCATCCCACGTTCATCCATGCTTACAGCGGTTGCTTGAGAATGGATAGAGCAACCTTCACTGGCATCTTCTGAGTTCCTACTAGGTTCACGGTATTTTCTTCTTTCTATTGCAATAGTCCCCTCTGCTGAGTCTTCCTTTGGCTCTTCCCTTTCACCAGGGCTTGATGATAAAATTGGAGCAGTTTTGCACATTTCCAGCATTCTTTCACTATCTTCACTATTAATGTTGCACTCCTCAATAGGTATAGTACTTAAGGATTTGGTTCTATTTCTCTGGCAGGACTCTGTATTAACCACGGAGAGGAATTACCATCAAAGAATATTACGTTCTTTTGTTTCCCCATATATGATTCAAATGTCAACAAAAGAGATGAATGACCAAAATAAATTGTGAATTTGGAATTTGGAATATATGCATTGTTTCTATTCCCTCAAAACAATAGAGTTCAAAATATATGCTTTCCTTCAATATTGGAGCTTATCTTTTGGTTCAATGTACATCAAGATTGCACCTAAAGTGGCACCATCAAAATGTTCAATAACTAGTTAGT
Organism: Picea sitchensis; assembly: GCA_010110895.2. Classification (NCBI taxonomy): domain Eukaryota; kingdom Viridiplantae; phylum Streptophyta; class Pinopsida; order Pinales; family Pinaceae; genus Picea; species Picea sitchensis. Next base: position 154,016 of record SNQJ01S0020562.1, on the reverse strand, counting down.
AGTTTCTTGTTGAGGGGATATATGTTGAACTCGTGGTAGAGTAGTTGTTTTTTCCATTGAGATTTTCAAGAATTCTTCCTTGCAAGGTTTCTTTTTTCTTATGGTGGATGGCATACATAATATTGCTTAAGTTCAGTCCGTAGATACTTGAGTTGTCATATGTTTCTACTACTTTACAATGGTTATGTATACAAGTTACTGGGATGAGATGTGGAGGATATGTGGTAGGAATCAATCTATCCCACCGCATTGATGCTTCTAGTGCTCTTATCAAAGGATGTGGACATTGTAATGAGAAATTAATAATTTCCTATAGATAAAAATGTGATACGACATGTATATAAACTCAAAGGATTATGGGAGTAAAAGACTCAAAACCATTCACTAACATTATCTGAAACTTCCTTTGTTGATGGAAAGGTAAATTTTAAGAAAATTTATGTAAGCTTCCTTGTGAGAGTGGATCTTATTTTATTCAATACTCCTCATATAAAAATTGAGTCTTGAGGGTAGATAAGCCATCTTGAATAAATCATCAATTATTTGATATAGGGTTTTCAGAGTTTCTAGAGGCAGGGGTGAAAATGGAGATGAGGGAGACCTAGGGTTTTTCAGGTTTTGGATTAGAAGACCATGATGGATCCCAATATCCATCTCGTCAATTATTTAGTTGATTATTCATTTGAAATGGATATTTTTGGCATACACTCTAGTGACATGTCCCTATGGTTTTGCACTTAGGGTCCGTGGGGGGTGGTGTTTCTGAAGTGTTTTCACCTCTCAAAACCTTAGACAATGGGTCAAAGGTGGGTAAAGTGGTCACATTGTTGTTTCCCTTAGGGATGGTACACCTAGATCTTTCAATATGTCGGGTGGCAAGTTCTGTAGAATCCTTGCTAGTGGACACTGCACATCCTGTTCTTCTTTCTTTCGGAGAAAAGCCCTGGCTCCCGAGGAATTGCTCTATGCGCATTAGATCCACATTTACACTTCTAGTAGGGCTTGAGGATGGGTTAGGAAGTCTTACTATCAACCTCTGACTGCCATCCCCCCCAGCAATATCTGTTCCCTTCTCAGATAATTTACCAGAGTGTGAGTCTTTCTCACCTGTTGTGTTTCTACTCCATAGCGTGCTTTCCCTCGCATGGATTCTTTGTGTCTCCCTGATAGAAGTGAACCGAGAACACTTTTGTTTGAAATCTTATGTGGTGAGCCAGAACAAGAGGACTTATTACTAATTGAACATACCATAGAACTCTGAGTATCTTCTTTCTGAACTGGACTAGCAACTTTTGCATGCCCACTAGAACAAGTTTGACTGTTATTCTGTGAATGACTAGAACTACTACTTTTCTCTTCTTTACTTGCAGAAACTGTTAGGTCAGTGGTGCCACTAAAAGCTGGCATCTTGCAATGGGACTCCTTAGAACTATTCGTTGGGGAGGTGATACTGGCATTTTGACTGGCCCAAGAGGAACTGAAGTTGATTTTCCTGCATACTCTTGGCCTATCCTATTTGAAACTGCTTTTGAAGCAGGATTCAATGGAGCCAAGCCTTTTGAAGTAATTTTAGCAGACCCATCACCTTTGTTTCTGTGTGCAATGACAACCACCCCTGAAATATGCTTACAGGGAAGTGAAATAGCATGTGTTGGCACAGACTTTGTATCACTATTATTCATGTCCTCCTTAACACGTTTCTTCCATGCATCAACCAAATACCTTGTTTTCTTCTGAATCTCTGAGTTCTTGTGGCTGCGCAAATGATTCATTGACTTTCCAACATTACATGTCTTGAGAGCTTCAAGATCTACAGGCAGTCTACCAAGGGCCTCTAATAACACAAAAGCAAATCTTTGTAGGCTTTTTGAGCTTCCTTGGGACTGCCACTATCCCTAGACTTCCCTCTCTGCACTTCTTGAAGCCAGTCATCTAAATAGACAGAGCTCCCAATTGCACAAATTAACTGAGACAATCCCTCTTATCAGTGGTAGTAACCACTCCTACAAGCATGGTATGATGCAAGACCAAATCTCTTTCTTTCTTTATGTTAACATTTCTATCCTGTTGCATAAGATGTACAAGCTGCTCAACACAGTTCCAGGGGACAGCGCTCCTGAGTGCATGGTTGCCTGCATTTCGTTTTGGTCTTGTTCAACAACTGATCTACTTCTTCTTGATGCTCCTGTCATCATACAAGCTATTTGCTTTTAGATTGTGTACATCAGCAAAAGCTTCACCTGACAGACTCAACAATGTAATGAAGGGCTATTGTTTAATCCCATTAAATTGCCATGTTCATACAACTGGATCAAAATATTTTAAATACTTTTATGATGGCCAAATCGATTTCATCTAGTTTTTGATGAAAAGTCATAAAATTGGTCCTGGCACATTTAAGGCAAAGAGACATCATCCTTTTAAAGGCAGGGTGGCTTCTAAGTTTCATAACAGTTGAACTTTGGTATAATTAACTAACATGGTTCTTGGAGTACTCCAATGGAATTATCTGGAGTTTACTTACAGTGAAACACTTAGGCTGGAGTTTATGGACCTCAAACTAAGTTCGTTTCTCGGTAATTGGTGTCCAAGTGTTTGTTGACTTCTAAACGTAGAAAATTCCACCGGCACTCCCACCTTAACGGTATTTTCTATTTTTTACTGGGAAGTTCATTTTTTTTTTTTTTTTCTTGGATTGTAGAAGCATTCTAATCAGCTGTTTGCCATTACAAGCATGGCCTTGATTTAAGCGGTGATGAGATACGATGCAATACTGCTAAATATATAATCAGGGTATAAGAAAACTACAAATCAACAAATCTTGTATTTTGGCCTGCAATCTTTGTTGATGAACCAAAACAGTGTTTTTATGATTTCCCATTGGCAAACTAAGTTTCCAATATCATCCATAAACTGCAACCAAAAATTCCTACAACCATTGGCCCCAGTTTTGAAATTTGAGGTCCTTTGTATTCAGTGCACAAGTATTTGTAGACATTAAATTTTTTATTACATGTACATATGTACTCTCACACACATATATATAGAGATGGCTTATGCAAAGGAAGATTGCAAGCGGCGGTGAATTCGAACTTTATGATTGGCAAAGATTGATATGGATCTGTGGCATATTGTTCATCAATAATACTACCCAAAAAGAAACATTATATATATATATATATATATATATATATATATATATATATATATATATATATATATGCAAATTTCCATGTCAACTCCTGCCGGTATATAAACAACAACTGCTTCGACAAACCAAGTTGACTCAAGATTCCAAACTCTGTTCTAGGGGGCTTATTGCTGGAAGAGAAAGGGGTTAAGCTGATGCCATGCCGAAAAAAAAAGTATGAGAATCGTGAAGTCAAAATAGAACTGAACTTATTATTCTGAACTACCATACAGTGGTAACACCCGAGTCACCATTTCGTGTTTGGGTTAGAATTCAAGAGCAATGAAATTCAAAAAAAGTTCAGGTGAAAAAACTCACCATTACGTTTGGCAAAGAGATGTGAAATTAGGTATAACTTCATATATTCAAACAAAACCAGGTATATATTCAATACTATTATTTTGTTCATAAGACAAACTTATATCCTCTGCATCTTTATCGGATGTCTTATTATAGTCACACCACTTGTCATAGCCCTCTTCTTTCCCAACCTTGTTTGAAACTTGATGTGCAACTTGCACAAGGTTGGGAAAGAAGAGGGCTATGACCATTATTTGGCTCCTTAACATCAGAATCGGAGGCTCCTGTGCATGGAACATATCCTTCACTTGGCTTTCCTTGGTCTTCATTTCCAACCTCTTTTTTCATTTTCCAAGAAGTGTTCACTACTTCATTGGCTTCTCCCCCTACAGTAACACCCTTCGCATGTACCTTTGCTTGCTGTAAATTAACAATATCCTGTATTTTGTGTCCACCGAGTCCCTCTTGTTTGTCTCTTGTCTCTAGTTCAGAATGTTCTGCATAGTCTAAAGCCAGTCCATCTTTCCTCTGATACAGTTTTGGTATCCCTTAGCAGAACACATCCCTTGGTTGTTCCCCACCCTAGTTTGAACAGGGGTGCTCTTGTATTTTGTCTTCAATAATGCCATGTTTAGATGATAAATATTCATACGAAATATTTGGAATCATGTCATACGAAGGGTCCTTTATACCCTCCCCTACCACAACAACGTTTTCGGTTTCCAAAGCCCTGATAGAGAAGTTCGGAGCATCCTCTTTTTCACCATTGAATTCCACATTTTGAAATGTATAGAAGTTGGTTCTAGAGGCCTCTGGATGATCTGTGGAATTGATATCATCCTTGTCTTTCTTCATATTCAACCCATTTTGACCTCCTACTACATCATCATGCTGAGGTGAATTGGGTTTGGTATCATAACCTGATATACTATCCCGGCCTAAATTCTCTTCTCCCGTTTTCAAGGAAGTTACTACAGAATTCCCTGCAACATCTGCATCCTCATCTTTTGAGATTTCGGTCACAACTATGCTTGCTAGTAAAATCATCCCACATTCATCCATGCTTACAACAGTTACTTGAGAATGGATAGAGCAACCTTCCTTGGCTTTCTTCGAGGTTCTACTAGGTTCCTGATATTTTCTTCTTTCTATTATTAACGGTCCCCTCTGGCGGAATCTTCCTTTGGCTCTTCCTTTCACCGAGGGCGATGATAAAATTAGGCGGAGTTTTGCACATTTCTGACATTCTTTCACTATCTTCTGCATTAATCTTTGCCTCCTCAATAGGTATAGCATAAGGATTTGGTTCTATTTCTGGCGGGGATAAATAACTACGGAGAGGAATTACCATCAAAAAGAATAGAATATTCTTTTTGTTTCCCCATAGTGCACATCCTGTTCTTCTTTCTTTCCAGGAGAAAGCCCCTGGCTGAGTTATGTACTAGTAGATGTGAAATGGATTATTCATGTTTGTCAAATAATGGACACTTATTGGGCCCCTGGCTAAATCCTCAAAGATTCCGCCTTAACTTCAAACTTCATACAATTATGTTGGAAAGACCCATTCACAGTTCCTGCCATTTTCTCCAAAATAGCGACTATAGGATCTCTTCCAAACATGATTCTAGGGCGGTGATTTTACTTGGGCGGGTTGACCACGATAATTGTTCACAGCTTCTAAGGGGCGGTGATTTAATGGAGTTATTTGGAAACAACCCGGTTTCAGAATCTCTTATCGACCTACAAGTACCCTTCCCAGGAATTTTGTTTCTTTGGTAATGTTCTTTGAGATTACCTTCCTTTATGGAGAAATCTGGGAACCATATTTGCAGGGAATCTGGTAAGTCACACTAAAACATTCTTTGGAATGTAATTTATCTGAGGCCACCTAAATGCAAATTTTTCCCCACCAAAGAAATTTTTGCAATGGGTTTTGATATAAAATGTGCCATCGGGAATCTAAAATCACTCCTCTTAAAAAATATCGGAATTGTTTACCCAACACACCACTTTCACCAATATTTTTACAAGATTTTATAATTAGATTGAAAGATACGCCAATATTTTACAAGATTTATAATTCAGTGAAATATTCGCCTATATTTTACAAGATTATATAATTGACTAAAATAATGTAAAAATTATATATACATTTTATATTATTGATAAATAGCCCTCAATTTTTCCTATGTATCATGGGGATTCGCCCATTTATACATATAAATTTAGGGGGGTTCTTAAGAAATACACCCACGGTCTTACTCCTTCTCCCTTATTTTTATAAAAAAATATTCATGACGCGGGTCTCTTACTCCTTCTCCCTTATTTTTATAAAAAAATATTCCTTGACACTTGTCATTTCATGCATAATTTGATAATTTTTAATAATTAATTTAGATATTATTCACCCCAAACACATGTCACTCTCCCTTCAAGTTGCACAAGTTTATTTATTTTTAATGAAATAAATTTTTTGAAAGTTTCCTCACCTCCACAATTAATTCATATATGTTTTCCTATTCATCTCTTAACTCTCCAATTTCTTCTTTATTGTATCTCCTAATTAAATTATTGTTGGAGTTAGATTAAGACTCTTCTCTTAGTTAGGATTTAGAGTCTAGTTTTACTTAGGATTCTAACTCTATGTTGACACCACATTTTTTCATGAAACAATTTTTTCTAATTTAAAATTTTCTTTTATTAATTTCGTGCACATATACGTCTAGAATTTTATTCTCTTTTTACTAGTTTTTATTTAGTCTGAATTTCCCTAAAAACCATTATTATAGTTTATTTAGACATAAACATTTAGGCTTATATTTTATTACGTTCAAGTTCATAAATAAATGTAAAATTGATATTCTCTTTTCTAATCAATTTTAAGTTTTCATTTTGTTCTCTATGGTCTTCTACATTCTTATTAATTTATTAATTTTTATTATGCGATGTGCCCTTCAATGCCCTTCAATATGCACTCACGTGCTCTAAGGGTGTCATTCACCATTATTTATGTTGTTTTCTTTTGACTTAATTTGGAAGGAGTCAATATTGCACTAGAAAAATAATATTAATAACTCTTATACATAAAATCCATAACTAAAATCATCAGCATAATACATGCATAATAAAATCAAGTACTCATAAGAAAAATCTATAGTGCACTCTCTAACTCGATCTGGATTCCAAGGTATTCTGTCGATGCCATCATCATCCTCATCGTGTCATGTTTCATGCACACTCACAAAACCTCATCATAATACATGCCAATGTTATACAACAATATTAATAACATAGCAATTGATCTTTTCTTATTAACATTAACTTCGAAACACTATCACGATATAATTATCAATAGAATTTTAATAACACTAATATGTAGAAATCACTAATATCTAATCACACAAATAAAACATGGATAAACTACGTTTACCCACCCAATCCTACTCTGCAAGGTTGGGACCATCAACACACATAATCAACGCTCAAGTCAAAGATTCATCCAATTTATTTTGACCATTAAAGGTCTCAGGTTTGATAGTTGTTCTGAGGAACATGAAGATATCTATACCCATATCCCATTCTATTCAAAATATGAACTAGATCGATAGTAAATGACTAAAAGAAAAATATTCTTAAGAAAAGAGATGAACATTCATCAAAGATTAAGGTAAAATATATTCCATACATACACAACTATAATCATCAATGACTAAGGAAAAATATTCCATATATGTAAATGATCGAACAATTAAATAAAATAAAAACTACTTAGATACATAGTGATTCTAAAGCTTCTAGCTAATCACATGATACAATAATCATTAACTTAATAATCCATCAACATTATGGTTGCACAACCTTTACCTTTATTTAATCAAGGCACAAGTAGAAGTCATAAATAAAAAATTTAATTTCCATACCCATTCATCAATATTAAGTCGTTAGCTAAAGCTATTATGAAGAAGTCGCGAGGATAATTCTAATTATGAATATATAATTAAAACTAATTCATTATCAACATCTTACGTTATCACTTAATAACTTATGTATAAAAAACCTAAAATATCCTTAATGTCAAGGAAGCTTAAATCATTAATGGAACTCTTCATATTGTTCACCAGTATTAGTTACTAATATAATTCATTAATAGAATGATAACTACATGCTCCAAGCAATTTATTTATGTGTTACACTTAATGAATATTTATCATAACGAAATTTACTAAAGTCATAACCTTGTACTATCCTCCATTTTATATTCCTAAAAGTTTATTTCCTTTTTTGAAAACTTATTATGAACTTAGTATATGAGTATTGGACATAGACGATTTATAAGAAAACTTATTATGAACTTAGTATATGAGTAATGGACAGAGACGATTTATAATTAATATATTTTAAACTATTAGTATTAATAAAGGAAAAGTTGTGGTCTAAAGGATTGAAATTTAAACTAATAAAGGAAAAGTTGTGGTCTAAAGGATTGAAATTTAAATTAGAATAGAACACAAGGTTTTCTATTTATATCCTTTGACTAAGAATACTTAGTCTAAGAAGACGTTCCTTATTTTAATGAAGAAATATTTTACCATGCAAAAATTTGGTTCATTAATTAATCTCTGCAATAGCATTAATGCTATAGTTCACGCAATAATTACCAATACTCCATCCCAAGTAGTATCTCTTATCATTATTGTTTGTCTCCAAGTTAACGTTATGGGTAAATGGTTATTCAACACACATCAATAGTTATAAAGTTTTAATATTGCATTCGTGTCATCCATATAATTAATGGAACAACTAGCAGAACGTTACGAGGAGCATTAACTAGTCTCTATGGAACTGATTTAGTTAACTGTTAGACAATTGGTTCTCCAGTTTCTCCATTATCCAGCTCTCGAAACAATGTTACTACTAATATAGAGTCGGCCAACTAGTGAAATTAATTGACACACCCATCAACTAAGCGGTCTAAATGATACACACAATAATTTTCCGTCTCTTATCACCAGAACACTCATACCATCATTAGTTTCCTTAAATTTAGTAAGGTGTTATCGTATAACGCTTAGTAATAGTAATAGATTATACTATATATTCCTTATACTTTACGTAGAAGCAATGCCCAATTGAGGATCACATCTCTTAGGATTGTTGGCGTCAAGCCTACAACAATTGTCTAAGAAAGTCCGCTTAATGTATTTGATATCCCTAACCTTAACAGAAGCATAATCTTTCATCTGGTTTTAGTAATATGCAAAAAAGGAATATTCGATAGTCAAGCTATCACTTTTTTTCCCGAAGAAAGGTATCTCAAAATTATATAAAGGTATAAATTTTTTTACAGACACCGTTTCGATTCTGATCGATAGTGAGAGTGATCAATTAAACGATTGATTTGCTATACTGAATAACACAAAATACTCAATGCTGATCACACAACAACATACTGACATCAACTGAAAAAAAGGCTGGAAAGGCACAGAGTGATAACAAAGCTGACCTCAAAACCACCTACTTACTCACCGAACTACTCATAAAACGCTCAATTTTCAATGATGTTTAGATGGGTAGGAGGGATTTCCTCCCCATTTTTCCAATGATAGACTGTCAGTCTACCTTTGGGTTCCTTTAGCGCCGGCTTTGACAGAAAGTCTGCCTCTTTATTATTCTCCCGATAAATGTGCTAGAAACTAATTTTTTTAAAAATATGTGCGAGTTCTATTGTTTTTAATTTCCAGCCATCTAAATTCACCACTTGAAGTTGACCCTTATGTTTCATCCAATCAATAATGACTTTCAAATCCCCCAAGATTTTAATTTTATCAATTTCCGAAAGCGAAGCCAAAGTGAGAGTCGCCCACAAACCCATTATCTTTTCCTTTGTGTTTGTACCCGCTCCGCAGTTGATCTACCATTTGGTGACCCTCGAAGCATGAGTTTTAAAAAACCCACCCGATGCACAATAGCCTCCAAATAAAAGGGTTGCTCCATCAAAGCATGCCAGCGTGAAGCCCTCAATGGAATAAAATCACACACTCTATTTGGAATGGGATTTAAAATAGCGGGCTGCCAAGAGAAAGTAACGACAAGCCTATGCACCACTACAATATAAGAGGGAGTATGATCCTCGAATAATATCTTATTCCTCTCAATCCAAATATGCCAGCAAGTAATGGCAGCTAGAATTACCGGAGCAGATTTTTCAAAAGTCCAAACATTTAAACAATCTGTGACCGATGATCCATCCCAATGGATTTTTAAATTGTAGATTTCATCTAGAGGACTCCAAATTGCCTTAGTGAAAGGGAAATGGATTAAAAGATGATTGGAATTTTCAATGTTGTTGTTGTAGAGCTTGCATACCCTGGTCCTACCTAGCCTTTTATTTGGAGCACATCCTAGGTAAGTATTTTATTGAAGGTCACCAACCACATAAACAATTTTATTTTAAGCTGGAATGGCCACTTCCACAGGTTGAGTATCCATGTTTTTTCACATTTGAAATTTAGAGGTTTTATTAGAGCCTGATATAGATTTCTCACTAATAATATGCCAAAAGCATCCCCTCAATGCACACCACGCATTCCACACCATAAGTGAGAGATAGGCATGCGTCCCTTAAAGCACATGTGAAGTTATCCCATTCTGAAGCACTTTGACTTGAAAGACCCAAAGAATCACTCCTGTGCCATCGATCTGGGAGTGGAGATGCACCCACAGAATCTCTTGCTTGCGCTAGAACCAAAATATGGTTAAGTGGTAGTTGCGTTCTAAGGGTGTCTGAGAAGATAGAGTTCTTCTCCAGACTGACAATTTATCCACACCTATCAAGATCGAGTTCCCAGAAACAGGATTCCACTGAATCCAATGCAATAACACCGGAATGTTCTTTGTCAAGCTACTCCAGATCACTTAATCGAGGTCCTTGAGTTTGAAAACATGATCTCCATCCCTCTACGAAGAAAATATTTATTATTGGTCGTAATCATTGGGATAAATATGCTAATAAGATTAAACCTTTTACATGACGAGGGTTAGATATTGATTTAAGTACAATTTTAAAATCCCTAATATTTAACTTTTAAAACATAATAACAGTGTCAGTAAATTCTAACTCAATTTGATTCAATGTTAGAGATATTGGGAAACTTCACTCGTGGTCTGCCCCAAATCGCTCCTTTATGCTTGATCAAAATCTGTACAGACAAGAATAGACTGCAGTAGTAAGGCATAAACTCTAATCCATCCGAATTTACTATTCATCCAAATTTATTGTACCATAACGGGATCAGTTGCTCGCAAGTTTCCACAAAGAATAAGTTAGTATAAAAATGTGATTAGTGTAAGTGGATGTTACATACACCCCCTCTTGTTTTAAACTTGATCTTGAAGTTTTGTACAATCTAATAATGAAAACAATAAATGTGTCTGACACTAATATATATATATCCAATATATAATAAAAAAATAAGGAATTGTTGATAAATATGATTTGTGTCCTCCCATGTAGCCGAGTGTGGACAAGAATTGTTCCACTAGACCTTGTCCTGATCAACTATTGGACATCGTAGTTGTCAAATGGGATTGTCCAATATGTGGATTAACTCTGCCACGAGGGCACCCTGGTTCGACACCTGCAAAGAACTAAAGTCAATAACATCTGACGGATCTAAAACATAATTTCACAAAATGGATACATGAAATACATCGTGCATACACCTTAAAGAATCAGGCAAGGCTAGTCGATATGCCACATTTCCTTTATTTTCCACAACTTTGAAAGGTCCCACAAACCTGGGATAAAGTTTATCACCCTTTGCAAACTTGATCGAACTCTTATGCGTCTTCACCTGCAAGAAAAAATTGTCGCCAAACTGATAATTGTGGTTAATACGATGCACATCAACAATACTCTTATGTTGATCTTGTGTTTCTTTAATTCTTTGTCTTATAGTTCTCATCTACACTTCCATTTCTTGGATTAGTTCTAGTGCCACCAGGAATCTGTCCTCTAGTCGATCCCAGCTTAGAGGTATCCTATACGATAGTCCATAAAGAAACTAAAAAGGTGTCATGTCTATCAAACTAAGATAACTATTGTTGTACATGAATTCTACCAATGGTAAGAATTCTTCCCTGTATTTATGTTTATCCATCACATACATTCACATAATATATTCTAAAATATGATTTGTTCTTTTAGTTTATCCATCTGTTTTGCAGTGATATGTTATGCTAAAATTTAGTTTCATTCCCAAAGCCTCTTGGAAACTAGTCCAAAATCATCTAGTGAACATCAATCCTCGATCGAATATGATCTTTCTTGTTATACCATGCAATCTCACAATATCGCTAACAAAAAATCTAGCTATGTCAGGCACCTGATATGTCATACAAAATGGAATAAAGTGTGCACTCTTCATCAGAGTGTCTACGACCACAAATATAGAATCAATTCTCCTTTCCATCAGTGCCAATCCAACAATAAAATCCGTCAAAATGACTTCCCATTTAAATTTAGGAATCGCGTGTGGTTGTAAAAATGTCACTCGATGTCTATGTTCAGCCTTCACTTGTTGACATTTCAGACATCTCTCCACATAATTAACTATGTCATCCTTCATGCCTTTCTAGAAGAATAAAGGATTAAGGTATACCTTCATCTTCATGACTCAAAGATGAACCATGTACACTACTCAATGAGCCTCTTTCAAAATCAAATTTCTTAATTTGTCATTTGGTGGTACATAAATTCTTCTTTTATACCTCAACAATCTGTCCTTGTCAAATGAATAACCTCATACTTTGGTACCATCATGGTATCTTTCCCGATATGGTCCTTAACTTCCTTGTACTAGTCATCGTCAATATGTAATGCTAGAATCTTTTATCGAATATTCGTCTTAAGAGGTATTACTGAAAATATGCATGGTCTCTGATTCAACGCATCTGCTACTCTATTAACCATTCCTTTAATGTAAGTGATCTCAAAATAGTACTCACTTAACAATTTTGACCAATGCCTTTTCCACGCATTCAATTCATTATGGGTAAAAATATGTTGTAGTCCACGGTGATCAGTTTTCAGTTCGAATTTTTGTCCAACAAGATAATGTCTCCAAACTCATAAGGCATATACAATCGCTAATAAATCTAAATCATGTGTTGTATAATTATCTTCATGCCTTCTTAGTTTCCTTGAAATGTAAGTGATTGCTCGATTGTTTTGCATTAATACTCCACCTAAATCCTCCTTGGACACATCCATGCATACCAAGAACTCCTTGTCCATATCAGGACCTTTTAGTATTGGTTCTATCATTAATAACTCCTTAAGTATCTAAACTATTTCTGGGCATTTCTTTGACCATACAAATTTCTTGTTTTTCTTCTGTAGTTCTGTAATTGGATTTGCTATCCTAGAATAACCTTCGATGAAACATCGATAATAACCTGCTAGTCCCATAAAAGTATGTACTTCTTGTACATTAGTCGGTGTTGGACATTCCATAATAGCCTCAACCTTCGTTGGATCCATAGTGATACCTTCTCCAAATATAATATGTCCCAAATAATGAATCTTCATCTAAGAAAACAAACATTTCAACAACTTCTCATACAAGTTGTATTCTCTTAAACAATGTAAAAATAATCTCAAGTGTTCTTCATTCTCTTCTTTCGTCCTAGAATTAATTAGTATGTCATCCATAAATACTTGTACAAAATTTTCCAAGTATTCATGGAATACCCCATTCATCAAACTCATAAATACACCCGAGGAATTAGTCAATCCAAACGGTGAAACAATAAAATCATTGTGTCTGAATTTTTTTTTAAACACGGTCCTAGGGATATATTCCTCCTTTATTCACAAATTATGATATCCCGATCTTAGTTCAATCTTTGAAAACACCGTCACTCCCTTCATTTGATAAAATAAATCATCAATTCTTGGAAATAGATACTAGTTCTTAGACGTGGCTTTGTTTAATTTACTATAATCAATACAAAGCCTCCATGATCCATCATTTTTTTCTTAGAGAAATCACTAGCACACCCGACAATGATACACTTTATCTATAATTACCAAATCCAATAGTTATTTCAATTTCATTTTCAACTCCTACAACTTAGGCATTGACTCCAATATATGGTAAACTCCAATTCTCTTTCCGACGGTAAACCTTGTAGTTCCTCAGGAAATAAAATTACAAACTCTAATACTACAGGAGGCTTTTCTAATCCTTTAGTTTCCCCTTTTTTGTTAAGCACTAAGATGGAATATAAGTTACATCCCTTGCACATACTTTTCTATAATTGTAAAGGATAAATAAATCTTAATGACACTCCCTAGTTTCTTCCCACAATTACTCTACTTTGTCCCAAATCGTCCATCAAACTTAACCATTTTGCCTTGTAGTTAGGTATCGTATCATGAGATTCTAACCAATCCATTCCAATTACAATGTTGTAAGATACTAAGATCATGACATTAATTTTTACATTTTCTACAAATTCACCCAAATTAATGCTAAAACCCATAAACTTTCCTCCAACTTTTTGTTTGGCCCCAGATACCAATTCTACATATCTAAACTCATCTTGCTTGACTACCTTTACCATAATTATTTTAAGAAAAAAACTTGATATAAAACTCTTAATAGCTCCTGGATCTATGAAAATACTAAATTGTTGAGCAATGATAATACCCTATGTCTCAAACATTATAGACTGATGCTAAGCCTGATAGTTATTCACTGTTGCATTTATCCTATGGGCCTTTCCCAAATATCCAACTATCGTAGGTCCCGATGATCCGAAAGCTATTTCCTTCTCAATAGGATAATCTATCTAGTAATGTGTTTCTCCACATGTACAACATACATTCTTTGGTTCGGTGCTCCTAGTCCTAGAAGTAGAAGTTGTTGGCCTAGGAGTCTATGGTCTTGTTCTGTTTTGCTGAACATGTCTAAAATGTTGCGCAGGACACTGCTACTATTGTTATGGTTCTCTGTATGGATGTAATGTACTCGAATTTCCAATAAATAAATAAATTGTTTTTCATCTTGATCTTGTTTACTTGTCTCTAGAAGTACAAGGTATCGTATAGTAATCACCTAAAGTTATATTATAATTCCTAAGCATTAATTCTTTATACCTTTAGTATAATTCTATATACCTTATAGCTAGAGACTCATTGCAATAAATTTTTATATACCATAATTGTTTAAAACCTCACTTTATAAATTGAGATTTCTATATACTATAATTATTTTAAACCCCACTTTATATATTGGGACTCATCCGTATATGCAATGATTGATAAAACCTTGAAAACCCTATGTAACATTACAATTAACACATATATATTTTTATATATCCCCGATCATTGTAATGTTATATAAATTGAATATAACGACAATGTTTCAAACGAAATGAGTCATGGTAGGTATTGTTGGAGTTACTTCACACACCTAGGATTTCTTTTTCCTAAGGTTTTTCCTTGTTTATTAGTCATAATTACTCATTATCCAGTCTCCTATATTTTAGGGGAGAATATTCCACCTGGAGAAATTCTCTTTCAGTTGACACTTTAGTTTGACTAGTTGAGTTGAGTTTAGATGTTGCATTGGTTTTATCACCATGCAACATTGGGATCATCACCATGATAATTCGATCTTGCCTTGGTATCATCACCAAACTGGCGCATTAGCCTTTTGATTCCTTAAGTTATCTCCTCACTACTCTCTGTTCAGTCAATTAACTAAAGACTAGTTGACTAGTTAACTCAACTAGGTGCCAGTTCACTCCCGTAACTTCCTGAGAGACTAGACTAGGTGGTATTTCAGTCCCATAATTGTTGGGGTGTGTCCAGATCACTCTAGACCACCACTATGGTGCATTGGTTCACCTCCAGTGTGAACTCATTGAGCTATACATAACATATCATGTGTAAACTATTCATTATTCAAAACGGTTAATGACAATTCTTTCATTCTTTCTCTCCTTATTCTTCTTTCTCCAATTCTCTCTGCAAATGTGTGTATTATTGTTTAGATAGATCTATTATGTGTAGTTTCAACAAATTTACATGTTATTAGAGCTGATAGACTGCTAAGAAAAATCTACACCAAAAAAATTTGCAGGTACAAAAGATTGAAGATAGCAGAAAGATGGAATTCCAAAAAGAATTCATTCTTACACCTTACAACTATTTTGCATGGAAGGAAAAAATAGCCATACATATATGATATAGAGGGTTGTACAGGTTAACCATGAATACATATACAGAGCCGACATCAACCATAGAAAAATCCAAGTACTTAAATCGCATGGATGAGGCACTCGGAACAATTTGCAGTCTTATTTCTATCGATCTCCTTTTTCACATATCTTCATGTAAGACTCCCAATGAATCCTGGACCTCCTTGGAAGGGATGTTTTGCAAATAGGATGATATGAAGGGACACATGTTGGAGGTGGAGCTTCTCACATTGGATCCAAAAATATTTGAGAATATCCAATATTTCTTCACAAAATTCAAGGATTTACTGTCGCAACTCAAATCTTGCGGGGTTGACAAATAAAAGGAGGAGAAACAAATGGGTCTCACCATTCTCTCCAAGATTGCTCCTGATTTCTCTGTATTCATAACTACATTCCATACTTTCATATTCACCTTTGGAGCCACCTGGAATATGCCTTTTCTTGAGGACTTTATTGAATCCCTGACACAAGAGCATACCAAGCTCATCAACATGGGCACAATCAAAGGCTCAAAGGCTCATTTACTCACTGTGCAATATGGAAGCCAAAAATATAATAAATCTAAAGATAAAGATAAATGAAAAGATCATGCACATCCAAAGAAGGAAGGGTACACAAAACCCTTCACCGATGCCTCCGGATCCAAACGAGAAGAGGGGAGAAATGCACATACTATCACAAAGGATTCCATTTAGAATCTGCATGCATGCAAAAAAAAATAGATACGATGTCTCAAATACTTCAAAAAAATAACCTTGGAGATTGCATCCCCTAGGGTGCTAAGAAGAAGAAGCTAGAAGATCTGAATTCCAAGAAACACAATTCTAGCCATGCCTTGATTTCCATCAACTCCTCTCCCGATGCTTGGATCGTCGATTCAAGAGAATCACATCACATGGCTGCCTCAACAAAAGTATATTATTTTTTGGATGCATGCAAAGGTCCTCCTATTCTAATGGGGGACAACTCTTATGTCTAAGTCATTGGCAAAGGAAGGAGTGAACAATTGAACTCACCAATGGAAGTTTTGAGAATGTGTTGCATGTTCCCAATATTTTTGTCAACCTTCTCTCTGTGTATTAGATGAGGAATTTTGGAACCAAAAAGAAAGTCATATTCACACCAAATTTCGTGGACATCTACGACATGCAAACCAACTCTAGGGTTGCTACCAGTGAGGTAAATCATCAGTCTAGATTGTATACATTTTCTAAATTCATTGAACTTGATTCTGCTTTACTGCTTACTCATGTTGATAAAGTAGTAGGATATGGCATGAAAGGTTTGGACATTTGAATTTCAGATACATGCAACAAATTAGAAAGGAAATATTAGTTGATAGTCTACCAGACATCCATTTCTCCAAGGGAGTATGTGAGGAATGTGTTCTCAGAAAATACCCTCAAGAGAAATTTGACAAGGGAAAGTCTCAGTGATCTTATGCACCTTTAGATCTGATCCACAATGACCTCATGGGTCCTTTTCCACATCCATCGATCAGAAAAGAGAGGTTTGTTCTCATTTTTTTTTATGATTTCTCATGTTTTACATTGATCTACTTTCTCAGGAAAAAATACGAGATATTTCAACACCTCAAGGACTTCAAAGCCCTGGTTGAGACACAGTTTGTAAAGAAGATCAAAGTCCTCCAAAATGATAACGGATGAGAGTATGTGAATCATGAGATACAAAATATTTTCCATGAGTCAGGGATTCAGTTGCAACACACAGTTCCCTATACTCCGCAGCAGAATGAAGTTGTTAAGCAGAAAAAACGATCTCTAAAGGAGATGACATCTTGCATGTTGCATGCAAAGTCTCTACCACAAAGACTATGGGACGAAGCATTTAATTGTGCCACATACATCCAGAATAGATCTCCCTGTAGATCTATCAAGGATAAGACCCCCTATGATGCTTGGAGTAGCCTCAAACCGGAAGTGACCCACTTTCGCATTTTTGGTTCACGTGCATGGGCCCAGATTCCCTCTGAAAAAGAGGAAGGCACTTGATCCATAGAGAACTGAGTGAATTTTTTTTGGATAACCCTACGATGTGAAGGTATATTGGCTTATTGATCTTTCCTCAGAACATTTCATCATTGAGTGTAGTGTCCAACTTAAGGAAAGTGTCTCGCATGTACCTTAGTAGCCACATGCAAACACCTTCACTTTTCCACCTATTCGAGATGATGAGCATGCACAAGTCGACTCTTCTTAAAATGAGAGTTATGATTTAGAGGACTCAAATGATTTAGATTCAGAGTTAGTACAGTCAGATGCAGAGTCAGAGCATCCATATGCAGTTGCAAATCCAGAGCAGAGGCCAAAGTGGGCACAAGCTACTCTTCAGGATGTAGGGGATCTTGTTGGTGATCCAACCGATACTAGGAGGACTCGATCGGATTTCGAGGAGCCTCTTGTTGCACTCACTGCCACTGAAACATTTCCCTCCAGGAAAATTTTATTGGTTCATTATTCAGATCCAAATTCTTATGGTGAGGCTACTGGAAATCCCTTTTGGGAATCCGCCATGGAGGAGGAATACAACTCCCTCCTTGAGAACTAGACTTGGTATCTGATTCCCCTTCCTTTTGGGAGGGAAATTGTCAGATGTAGATGGGTCTACAGGAACAATAGTGCAGTGGATGGACAGATCAGCAGATACAAACCCAGGCTTGTCACCAAAGGCTTTTAGTAGGTTCATGGTATTGACTATGATGAGACCTTCGCTCTAGTAGAGAAGATGGATTCCATATAATTGGCAATTTCCATTGTGACAACGAAGGGATGGGAGGTCCATCAGATGGATGTGAAGAATGCATTTCTTCACGTTGATCTCTCTGAGGATATCTACATGAAGCAGCCTCAGGGGTTTATGTAGGAATCATCTTTGGTCTGTCGACTGAAGAAGTCACTTTATTGCCTCAAGTAGGATCTGAGGGCATGGTATGCCAAGATGGATTCCTACCTATTATCACAGAACTTTGTACATTGCAAATTAGACACAAATGTTTTCATGCTCAGGGCGACTAATTCACTTCTACTTTTAGTTCTATATGTTGATGATTTTTTTTATCACCGGTAGCTTGAATTTAGTGATTGCTAAAGTCAAGAGGATTCTAAATGATAGGTTTTTGATGACGAACGTGGGTCTGCTAAAATTCTTCCCTGGACTCGAGATCAATCAGGATGCATCAAGCATCAAATTGTCTCAAGACAAGTATGCACGAGATCTCCTTGAGATATTTCACATGATAGACTGCAAGTCTGCTCCGACTCCTTTCCTATCAGGAGTCAAACTTAAGGATGGCAGGGAGACTCCAATGGTTGAAATCACACGATATAGATAGCTAGTGGGGAGCTTGTTGTATCTCATACACTCTAGACCAGACCTCTCATATGCAGTTGGCATAGTTTTCAGGTTCATGAAGGAGACGCATGAGCTACATTGAAAAGCTTCAAAGCATATCCTTCTATACGTACAAGGCACCATCACCTTTGGGATTCATTATGCAGCAGACTCTAAATTAGATCTCATTTGGTTTATTGATTTCGACTGGGTTGGCGATAGTACTGATCGCAAGTCCACATCTGGTTACTCACTTAGTCTTGGTTCTGGGCCTATCTATTGGTAGAGAAAGAAGAAAGATGTTATTTCTCTATCTTTAGTCAAGGCAGAGTATAGAGGGGTAGTTAACATAACCATTCAGGCTATGTGGCTACAAAATTTTCTCACTGAGTTGGGCATTCAGTTTCATCAGCCGATCATCATCTAGTGTGACAACCAGATCACTTAGAAGTTATGCAAAGATCTAGTTCAGAGGAAGCGGACGAAGCACATCGAGATCCACATTCACTACATCTGGGACTTAGTACACGATGGGATAATCGACTTATAGTTCTGTCCTTCAGAAGAACAGATGACAAATATCGTCACTAAGACCTTCACTGAGTAGAAGTTTCATTCTCTGTGAGGTCGTCTTGGAGTGAAGGACACAATTGCCTAGCAACTGTAGTTCTTATTTTTACATACATTGTACCTTGAGGGGGAGTTTTTCCCATGAGGTTTTTCCCATGAGTTTAAAAGGTCTTGTGAATTGAATGGAGATAATGTGAAAACCATCCAAGGAAAAATACCATACCCAAGTTTTTGTCTCTTTCCCTATTGAGTAAAGGTTTAAGGTTTAAGAAATGTGTTTCTTTTCATTATGTAAATACTTTGGTTTCTGTAAAAGGATTCCCCTATGTACAAGTTGTCTGTACTCTTAGAAGGTAATCTTGGGTTTTCCATTATTGTTCCCATTTTTTTACTCCAGGTGTATTTGTATTTCAACTATAACTTGTGTTCTAGTTTACTTAATAATTCTTATATCTTTGTGCCACTCGACTAAGGTTAGAATTAGTCCTATTAAACCTTTTAGTTATCTAAGTTATAGTTCGGACTATTCCTTCATTGAG
Source organism: Picea sitchensis (assembly GCA_010110895.2). NCBI lineage: Eukaryota > Viridiplantae > Streptophyta > Pinopsida > Pinales > Pinaceae > Picea > Picea sitchensis. The sequence continues at coordinate 133,796 of SNQJ01S0020562.1, read as the reverse complement.
ATTTGGACTACTTTGTTTATTCCCGTCTTTCATTTGGGTTTGGTACTAACCTCTTACCACGTTGTTTGTTTCTTATCATTGTTTCATTTTTGGTTCACATTGTAACTAGTGCACTTGTTGATTGAATTTCTTCATTCTTTATTCAATAGTTTATCACGTTGTTTATTGTTTTAACTGGAAATTTACTCGGCGTTTTACATTTCCCAAATTTTCTATCTGGCTTGTCCTTCTTTGATTGTTATAAATAATTTTAATATTAATTTCTGATTGGATTACAATTATCCCTTAGCCCGTATTTTGTTAGACCCAGATTAGAGGGATTGGTTGAAGTGGTTTTGTTAATATCCTGTATAACTATTAACTACACTTTTCATTAAGATTCCTTTGAAAACCTACAAGTGGTAGCACCATTGTTGTAGCAGTTATACACGTAAGTGTATGTTTGTAAACTTGTTAAATTAATCAACCAATATCTATTAACATGCTAATACCACAATGCTATATCATTTTAATCTTTCTCAAATGAATTAGTCTATGATAACAAAATACAAGGTATTGAAAGGATTAAATTCCTTAGTTTATAAATTTGGATTACTTTCACATCGAATGATTTAATTAAATCTTAAATTCCTTAGTCATTCGTATTGTTGTCTGATTAATAGACGAATACTTTTCTTTTGTTTATAATAAGGAATAAATTACTTAAATATTTAATTCCTTGGCCATTCGTATTGTTGTTTGATTAATATGCGAATACTTTGCTTTTGTTTATAATAAGGAAGAATTATATTGTAAAAAATATATTTACTCACTCATTATTCAATGGATGCAAATAAACTAATAATGGGCCACTCTTTTGTGCAAGGAACCCATCATATTGCACTAAACACCCAACCCCTTCCTCAGGTTGTGGATTCACATCTGATTTCGACACCTTCGCATACATGTCCAAGTATTATTACCTTATTATGATCTTTCTTTACTTGCTATTTTATTTCATAGAGCATAATCTGAGTAGTTAATACCCATTCATTTTCCAAGTACAATTATCATAATCTCTCAGCTGAAGAAGACGAGGGATGGAAAGTTATTCGGGTTCCTTTTAAAATGATTCAATTTTGGAGGAGCATAACTACGTTTTTCTTATTTAGTTCACCTATGCTATTGTAACATGTACAATATTTTAATTTATGAAAGAATTGTCTATCAGTATTGATATGTATTATGTGGATTCTATATTTTTTATAATGGTAATACAATGTGTCTTCTTTAATGCGTCTATCATGAAATAATCTAAAACTGAATCAAAAGGGATAAATCTGACTAATCTTATGTGAAAACATTATGAAAATTTTCTATGAATTTTGTATAAATAGTTAGACAGAATTTAGATCTAAATCAACCTATTTATATATAATTTCTTACACAACAACGTTGATCTATATATGTGTATGTTTTCTTACTCTACAACATAAGTACCTTTGTTTGATAATCTCCATTCTAGATTATTTAAAGAAGACATTATATAAACTATCTTAATCAACATAAGAAATAACACTTCATAATTTGACTAATAACATTAGACTCTTCCATAAAAAGAAAATAAAAACCTGGGAAAACAAAAGGATCATCCAAGTTCCACCCAACCTTAGAAAGGATCATCTAGTTAACTTGATCCAATCACCCCCAAGCCTGCTCATGAATCTATAAGGGTGAGATCGAGCCTCCTATTCCATCATAATCTTTGTGTCTTCAATAGTTGGCTAACACCGTAGTGCTCACAAATCAACATCCTTTGTACTCTTCTAAATCACTAACAAAACTTTTACCACTGAATTCTTCTCTTCGACATGCTAAGAAGTGTCCTTCCTCCTCAAACATGCGTATATATCATTTTTCCTAGATCTTAGTATTTTCCAAGGTATTTCCCCCCCTTGGCAATTTTTCGTAGCTTTGGAAATCCTTGATTTTTAGGGTGTCTCAATCATCAAAATTTACTTTTGACACATTCATTGCATTCCGAAGGTTAGCTCCAACCTATTCCCCACTCATGGATTCATAATCATCTCTTTTAAATTGTTTGTTCCTTCTATCACCCTTATTTAATTAAATAAAAATATTGTCTCTTACATCTATCTAGTAATTAAACACACTTGACAAGTCACTATCTTGCACAAAAATTAAATTAATAACAATTATTTTTCCTAGAAATTATAATTTATTTGAGTGGTATTACATACTCTCCCCCTTGGAATTAACACCATCCTCAATGTTAAATGATTATTCTTTCCCAGTCATCCTTGGAATAGAGTTGCATATATCTACATGATGACATCGTCCAACTCTCACGTAGCTTCTTCCCGACTGAAGTTCTTCCACTGCACTTTTTCCTGTAAGATGAGTTGGTTCTCAAACATTGTTTCTTTATTGTCCAGAATCCACAAAGATTCCACCTGAAAGTCTCCTTCTAGTTCCACCTGTAACAAATTATAATAAATTACATGAATAGGTTCATGAACAGACTTCTTTAACAATGAAATATGAAAAATATTATGAACTCTTAAACTTGTCGATAGTGCTAGCTAATATGCTATTGGGACAATGCGAGCTAGCACTTTAAACAGTCCAAAATACCTTGGTGCTAGTTTTGTACATCTTCCAAGTTTCAGTGAACTCTATCTTGCCTTAACCCAGAGATAAACATGATCTCCAATATTAAATTATTTATGTACTATGTTCTCATCTGCATAACTCTTTTGTTGATCTTGCAGCACCTTTAAATTTTGTTCAGCCGTTTTAACCATTGATTCCATTTCCTGTAACATATATGGTCCAACAATCATCCTATTTACTGGATCATCCAAACTGATAGGATTCGTACCTTTCTTTCCATAAAGGATTTCAAATGGACTCATTTTGGTTGAAGATTGATACTCGTTATTGTAGGAGAATTCTACTAAAGGTAAGAAGTCTTCCCATTTTTTTGGTTTATCCATAACATACATTTGGAGGATGTGTTCAATAATATGGTTAGTACATTTGGTTTTTACATCTGTCTCTGGATTCTAATTGGTACTAAATTTCAATTGAGTTTCAAGAACTGCAAACAATACCTTCCAAAAATTCGAATTAAACTTAACATCCCTATTAGAAATTAATTTCTTTGGTACTCCATGTAATCTAAAAATATATTTCATAAAAAATTATGCAATATGAACAACTTTGTAAGTAGAATTTATTGGTATAAAATATGCAAATTTACTTTACTTATCCACTACTACCATAATTAAGTCATGTTATTTTTTGAGTTTTTGGAAAACCTGTGATGAAATCCATTGATTCCCATTTCCATTCTGGTACAAGGAAATGATGCAATAATCCTGCTAGATGTTGATGTTGCACCTTTACCCGTTGACATTCTAAACACTTTGCCAAGTAGTGAGTTGTATCAGTTTTCATATTAGGATAATAAAACTATTTTGTTAGTGATGAAATCATTTTATGATATTCGAGATGGCTTGCATAAGGATTTTTATTGATTTCATTAAGGATTAGCAATTTTAATTCCATCAAATTTTGTATGTACATTTATTTTTTAAACTTCAGAACTCCCTCTTTGTCGATTTTGAAATTTGTCATGTTTGTTTCCTCTTCACCTTTCAACAATTTTTCATTTATTTTTTCATATTCATTTTCTATTTTACCTATAGATCTGATTTTGTCCTTGAGGTCGTGGTTGTATTTACTCATAATTAATTCATAAATACCAATTTCCCTTCTACTAAGTGTGTCTAGAACTTTGTTTCCTTACCCTTAATGTGTTTGATTTCAAAATCAAATTCTCTTAAAAATGCAAGCAATCTTGCTTGTCATGCATTCAATCCTTATTGATTCAACAAATACTTTACACTACTATTTCCTGTTAAAATCAGAAATTTCCTTCCTATTAAGTAATGATGCCATATTTTTAATGCATGTATAAGAGAAGGTAACTCCAAGTTGTGTGTCACATATAAGTTTCACTCATGTTCCTTTAACTTCTTGATTCATAAGCAATCATGTATCATTTTCTAGCATCAATGCATATTGTGAAGTCTTTATAAGGTTCGACAACTTTAGAAATTGGTGTAGTAGTTAATCATATCTTTAACTCATTGAAACATTCATGGCATTCTTGTGACCAAATAAACTTTACCCCCCTTTTTTGCAATGATGTAATAAAAAAAGTGGTTTTAGAGAAATTTTCAATGAACCTTTTGTAGTATGATGTGATACCCGTGAACGATCATATCTTCGCTACATTTGTGGGTCTAGGCCATTCTACAATTTCCTTTATCTTTTTTGAATCCACTGCTATTCCATCATCTGAAATAATATGTCCCAAGTATTGTATATTTTGTTGGTAGAAGTCACATTTGTTGAATTTAGCATAGAGTTGATGTTCTCGTAACATTTGTAGAACTATTCTTAGGTTCCCTTCATGTTCTTTTTCCATTTTTGAATAAATCAGAATGTCATCTATAAAAGTAAAAACAAACTTATATAGATACTAACTGAATATATTGTTCATTAGGAAAATAAAAGTTGTTGGTGCATTTGTCCAAAATGAATTACCACAAATTCATAATGTCTATATCATGTTTGAAAAGTTATTTTTTTAATGTCCTCATCCTTAATTTTGATTTGATGATAACCATTTCCTAGATCAATTTTAGAAAATACTTTCACCCCTCCCACTTGATCAGACAAATCATTAATTCTCAGTAGGGGATATTTTTTATTGACATTTTATTTAGTTGTCGATAATCGATGCATAAATAGAATGTCCCGCTGTAATACCCCGATTTTGAACCCCATATTAAATATTGTATTTTGTTAAGTTATGAAAGGCTAGAGTGCCTAAAAAATTATTAAGAGGCCATTGTGCCTAGGAAATGTAATGTTTTGATCATTATTAATATAAAACACATAATTGGCTACTAGACAGACAAGGACAAGAGTTATAGGGGGCTATTATTCCACAAGAGAGGGGGCTTGAGGGGTTGAGTACTTATTTTATATTTTATTTATCCATTTATGTCTTTAGTGGACAATAACAATTACATGAGCTTCTTGGGGGAAGACCATCGGGTTCCTTAATTCCAAGAAGTACATAAACTCATCCTTGGTCTATGGTTGGGGTTGGTTTTTGTTTTTTGGGATTTGATGGTTCACTCACACTCTCTTATTCATTTTCCATCATTCTCACCTTTCATTTATCTTATGTTCTCCACTCATCCCCTCACCTACTTGTCCCATTTGATTCGAGAGCTACTTGGGGGAAGGAAATCAAATTGATGAGAAAATCCATAGTCGTTGGTTGTATAGACTATTGGTATATTCCAGCTAGGAGTTGGTGCCTACATGTCTCTGATGCCTTGGCCCGTGTTTCAGTTAACTCATAGTTGTGAGTATTGAGATTCCTAGCAAGGAGATTCTTGACCAGAAGCACTAGATCCCTGGAAGAGATGGATATCCTGAGGGACTATGTGGCAGCGAAGGGGGTCCATTCCATTGGGTTGTGTAGACTAGGTAGAAGAGAGCTCGTGTACCTTGAATTGTTGTAAGTGATAAAATTCCTGTGAGAGTCTGAGGTTTGACTGGCTTGGGAAGCCGAGTGACAACATGGAATCCATCCTTGTGGACTCATAGCCCTGGCTCGGGGGTGACATTTGTGTTGATACTTGGCACAACGGTGTTTATGGTTAGATGGAACATCCTTGTTTTGCAACCAGTTGGTGTCTTCTTTTCAGAAAAGGTAAGTGATATTTGTTATGGTTATTTACCTATGTATGATTTATTTTTCTATGTATTTATTTATCTTTGAATTTAATATTTAGAATATGCATGCTTGTTGGTTATTGTTGTGCATATATTAGTTTATGTTGTGGCATGCATATTTATTTTCGCATGTGGTTTTCATGTCTCTTAATTAAATTAGAAGCGATTCAAATTGAGATAAATCACTGTGAAGTGAGTCCCTGGACTGCAGCGTGCCTCGACTATGGGTGGTTGGTTGTGTTAAAGTCGGATTAAGTGACATAGTTTGACCTATGGGTGGATCGGTACATTATAGATTGGTATCAGAGCCACAATTTGAATTACCAGGTTAGAATGGGAAGGATCTATTAGACAAGATCTTGTGGTTAAGATCAAGTACACCTTGAATCGAGAATCTTAGGAGAAATGACATTGCATAGATCGCATGGTAGCCAGAATGTCAGATATCCTTTGTAAAGGATAGTGCAATCGTGACCATTCCTTTTGAATTCAGGAGCGATCACCATCATGGGATCGAGGGAGATCTGAACCATTGGATCAGAAGACGGGTGATCAGGGGCCGTATGATGGAGGTGAACAAGAGGTTGGGTAAGAATTAATTCCCATCCATCGGATCTGGATAATCGATCGTTAGTCGTCGATCAAAGACAATCAAGAAAGGAAGAACTTCATAACTTTGTCGCTTCTAAGATCTTGGTAAGCAGGAAAAGCCTGAATTGCTGAAGGCTGGAGTCGTGAAGCCCCATTAGTTGTTCGATATAATGGGAGGCATGGAGGGACCTCTGTCATTTATTGTGGTTATTTAGAATTGACCAGTTATGGATTTTTCACTCGAGGAGTTTTAAACTTTCATGAATTGTTAGAGCTCGGAGCTCGAGAGTGCTAAAGTCCCATAATCCCCATCGATCGTTAGATTGAGGGGAGAAATTATGGAGTGTTTTGGGCCATCATATCTACTTGTGGTAGAAGGGTAGCGAATTTCAGGCTTCAAAACTTTGTCACTCTAGAAAATCAAAGTAATTTGTAGAGTAAAACCCTAGAGTGTCGAAGGCTCGAAGTGTAGAATTCACGGAGGTGTAAAACCATGAAGTCATGCGATCCATTAGATATGGAGTTGTGATTGGGGATCATCCATGTGGTTGATGATGTGGCTTGTGCTACATATCAAGGGGTTGTGTGGGGAGATGTGTCATCTAGATTCAACACCTTTTGGACCCCAATCTGTCCATTTTTTAGTGACATGTGGCACACGTGCCACAGGTCCACATCACCCTAGGTGACATCAACATTCCATGTCATCTATAGGAGTATGTGACTTCAAGGGTGTGCAAGTTCTGTTTGTGAGAATTTTCAAAGCTCGAAGTAGTGAAGGCATGTATACCATTGATATGAGTTCCCTTCATGACCTCTGTCTACCATTGGATCAAGAAGGAGGAACATGGTAAGTACTTTAGAGGATTTTCACTCTTAGGGAATTGAGATACACGAGAGTTGAATGTCTCATAGCCTCAAAGCAATGAATTTTTGATTTGGAGGGGATCGTCCATCTCAATATTTGATTAAGACGCCACTTTTGATTTTTCGTTGAAGCCTCGAGCTAGGGGCGGGGCCGTCCATTAAACAAGAGATCAACTCTAGACCATTCGATTTTTTATGGTTGAGTTAGTGAAGACTTCAACGAAATGTAGCTCCGAGAGAAATTGGAATTTGACAATGAAGAATAGTTGAATACCAAAGTCTGGAGGACTTATTCCCAATGTTGTAACAGATATTAAATTCGACTATGTTGCCCAAAGTACATATCAGTTCTCATTTATTCACATTAGCAAGGGAACTTTCAGGAGACTTTCATAAAGCAATTTCAGAGCTATTTTACACCATTTTTGTACATTGGACTTGTCGTCACTGCTTTTTCATTCAGCCCTCTCAACCAAAAGCAGATTAGTTTTCAGGAGTTCAAAAATAAACTACCGGAACCTGGGCTTGTGGATCATATTGTGGTTTCAAACAAATCTGTAGCTAAAGTTTATGTTTGAAATTCACCAAATAAGTAGCCAACATAAGTATTCTTTTAATATTGACAGTGTTGAATCCTTTGAGCAGAAGTTGGAAGATGCTCAAGAAGCGCTGGGTATTGATCTCCATGATTACATTCCTGTAACATATGTTTCATAAATGGTCTGGTACCAAGAGCTATTGAGATTTGCTCCTACATTATTGATCCTTGGGTCCCTTATTTACTTTGGACGAAGAATGCACAGTGGTTTAGGGGTAGGTGGACCTGGAAGCAAGGGTGGTCGTGGACTCTTTAACATTGGCAAAAGATAATGTGACGAAGCAAGATTTCCTGGAGATGTTTGTTGGAGTTGAGCCTTCTAGAGTAGAAGCCTGTTTGCTGAAGCCAGGCAGGCTACACCAAGTATTATCTTTATTAGTGAGATTGAGGCCGTGGAGGGTTAGCAGGAGTGAATGACGAAAGAGAAAGTACTCTCAACCACTTGCTGGTAAAAATGAATGGTTTGGATTCTCAAGATGCAAAGCAAGTGTTGCGGGGGATCAAGGTCGAGTTAACTGTGGAACAATATCTTGCAGACTGCAAAGGATGGGAAGCCTCTGCCCGAGAGGTTTCTGATGGAGAAATTTTGGAGGGCTGTTACAGTCACCTCAACTTTTGTTCAGGAGATCATGTTGCGGGGAATCTGATGCAAGGCATTCCAAAGGACCTGTCAAGGAGATTATCTGTACGGGCAGAGTCAGAGCAAAGAAACCTAGAGCGGTGCACGATTTTGTTCTAAAGCGCATTTTGGGAGGCAGTAGTTCTGGTCAGAGTTTTTCTTATTCAATTGAGGACTGTATGGTGACGAGAATCAGCCGAGAGGGCGATGCAGTCCATGGTTGTTATAAGGATTTGGCTAGAGTGTGGGAAGATATGGGAGACTATGGTAGTGTAAATACACTTTTAGTTGATACTTCAGATGCGGCTAAGGTTAGAAATCAAGATGGAAATATCATTTGCCCCATTCCCTACCAATATCATGTGCAGGCTTCTCGATGGCAACTAGAGACTCGTCTCTTGCCTTATCTGGAATGACTGAAATCGGTGCAAGGTGTTCCTGAATTTGTAAAGAATTTCCCATTTCGCCTGGAGAAGGTACACACTTGGGAACGGTCTCAATTTGAAGAAGGTAGGGTTAGTCCTTTGTTTGCAACCCCACGTCGACCACATCGTCATGGAATTGTAAAGAATTGGAATATGTTCCGAGCATCGTAACTGAAACTTCTAATTCTCAGTTGCATCTGCTTAATATTCAATACCTTGGGATTAGTCATACTGGCGAACAATTTTCCATCCCAAGAACTAACATTTCATTTTCACAGTCACATCCACTTTCTGCCAACTTCAGAAATTTTGAAACGTATCTCGGTATCTCATCAAGAGTATTCTTGGGTTTCAGTGATCATATACAGAGTTACAACAACATTAATTATATAAGGGACGCCGGGTTATTTGGTTCCCTAGTATTGCAAAATTATCAGCTCACTGATAAGAGTGACGCGTACAGTAACGACGCAGACTTATGGTAATCCGAGCGAGGCTGCCAGGGGTATGACAACCATTAGAACGTATCATTTTTTAAAAATCCAGTCTATCCGACTCTACAGGATCTGATAACATCAGAAGCGTTTTTACATTCCCTACAAAGAATGCGCTGTCACCGTTCTGGCCTAAATGCATTGGGGCGTTCTGATTAAAAACGGTTGCGGTTATGGAGCCGCCTCCTCCAGGTCTCCCCAAGTGTCAGAACACCTGGCAGACAGAACCCGTGCAGACCAGGAACACATCATCCGTCTAAACATAGACAATGTTCAGTAAAACGGCCGCCATCCTATTCTCTGCTCTTTATCCCAATTTTGGATTAGTGAAAGACACAATGAAGGTATCTTTGTGGCCAATATGGGAAGCTCTGATATTTTTATGTGTTTTATCGTACTCCTTCAACGTGGAAGCTCGGCTGGTGTGTTTCAACCCTAACCCTATTCATCCTCCACAGCGACCTTCCCTTCATAAGAACATCGAAGTCGGCAGTCACTTTCGAGATACACATATGAGAAGGAGCTGGACGATGAAGAACGAGAAAATATCAATCGCGCCTGCAGAGAATAAACTACCTTTCACACTCAAAGTGACATTACAAGGTAGCCTTGGTCATAACTACTCCCACGGAATTAAGGAGGCCGAAACGCTGGCGGGTGGAACTCAAATCTTTTCAAAGCGGCCCAATAAGTTCAAGAATGATAATGCGAGAATGAGGAAGGATGTTGCAATGATGGCGTTTCGTCCATCATCATCCGGCCATAGCCCAGGGATAGGACACAATAATCCTCCAGACCCCATGCTCTAGAATCAGCGGGCACAACTATATCTCGGCCAGCAGTATCTATATATTTTTTCCTTCATTTTATTTTGATGGAGTAGAGAAACCATGCATTGCAGGTTAAATCGTGTAAAAAACCGTCTACTTCAGTTGTAAGAGTATTGATTCTGTCACCAAATGTGAACACCCAATTGAAAGACATGTACAGAATTATCAATTCCCGCGATGTGTTCATGGGAATCCATGGCGCGGCATTGACACATTTTCTGTTTCTTCTGCCAGGGGGCGCTTTGTACAGGTGGTAGCTCTCGGAATAGAGTAGGCTTCTCGGACTTTCTTCAGAGGGCCAGCCACGAAGATGGATACTGTCGAATACCTTGAATACCAAATCCTGCCTCAGAGAGGTTCGTTGTACGATGAGTATCCCAAGGATCATCCGTATTTGAGGGATCCAAGTCAGTGAATCGTAAAGGGTGGAACACCGGGTGTGTATATTCAAATGGCACTGTATATCAAGGGCATAACAATGATGATGGAAATAGTTCAGCAGTTGACAGCAAAGCTGAGAAATCAGAGAAATTTTCAGCATCCACAATGAAAGGGACAGTTGTGAAAGATGGGAGAAGAGCTCTTTTATGGGAAGAAGAACGATGTGACACTTACAAACCTTGGAACCTTTTTGAATCGATACTTGCCATCCTCTTTGGAGAGTCAAAACAGCTCGTACCTATTGGGATTCAGTTAGAATACATGTATATAAGAAGTCTTTCTCATTTTTCTGTGGAACATCTGGCAGACGCACCTGGCATTCGCATAGCCCAGAAAAGGCAAACCGATTCAGATTCTTGGAATACCAAGAGTTTTATTGTTTATGTTTAAAACACTGATGTATGTAATAGAGAAAAAAAGAAAGGGCTTCTTTCGAAGAGAGTTTCATTGTAATGACTGAGTTTTTGTAAACCAGACTGGAGTAATAAAGATGATTTTTGCTTGCGACTGTGAGATTCATCACAGTCGATTTCTTTCAGCATGTTTTTCTTCTGTTCAGTTGTGTTAAAATTGTTTGGATTTCATTTAATAGGTTCCTTACCCACAGTTGATGTGTTACCATAGCCTTATGTCTTCCTTAATCCATTACGACTGCATTACTTTTTGTTTTCCTCTAACTTATGGGCTTCGTTACACTTTAGTATGACCACTACTGTAACGAATGGATTTGGGTCTTTTGTAATTGTTTATTTCCTTTCCTCTGCACCAGCTATCAGCTATGTAAGACCAATCTACAATTTTAGAACTCTGCATATTTCCTTTGCTACGTCGGCATTTCCTTTTCTTTCCGCTACCACACCATGATTAATCAAAACGCTGAAAGATAGACCTACTTTGCCTCACTGTCTGCAAGTTATTTAATCTCTGCTATTATCTCTTTTCTTCGGTTTTCATTTGACTCCATGCCCAATGGACCTTTTCCCTGGTTTAACCCTCAAACCCCACAAATCCAAGACCATCTTTCACCCATAAATTTTGTCCACCTTTTTCATGCTACTTAAATTCCTATTGTGACATTGTTCGAGAGATCCCTCTTGGGTTGGAAGAGGTAGCTCTCAATCCAAAGTGGTTTGAGGTTGCCTTGGGATTGATTTGCTGCAGCCCATTACAGTTTCGAGTGCCAACACCCAACATCGGTCTCATGATAAGGTAAAAAGGATCTGGGAGGTAACCCAACCCTTGATTATGTTGTTTTTACAATCTCCCATGTGGAAGAACATGGAGCGAGGTGCTAAGGAAGGATTAATCCTGAGGGTTCGAGCCATGGTCACCTTGGGGCATGGTTTGAGGGAAGCACCTTTGGATAATTCAATTGTGTATCAGCTAAGGGGGGGGAAAGGGGGTCTTAAAGTGAAATTTCCTTCAGGTAGCCCTGAATGGGGGGGGGGGGGCTGAAAGTGAAATTTGCTTCAGGTAGCCCTAAATTTTATCTCTGATATCAAATTGCAGAGAGATTTTAGCCATTGGGATGGAGGATTCTGAGGAAAATAATAGGGAATTGTTATGCTGGGAAGAGTTATATATTTTTCTGCATTAATAGAGAAGAAAAGAAAATACCTTTAGCAATGTTTGACAATTAATTTATTTTATAATAACCCTAACAAAAAGGTTGCTTGCACATTTTACATAGTTAGGGGTGTGTAATATTATCAGTCCAGGGTAAGAATACATTCTAGAAATGGAATATGGAGAAGGATATTACAACCATGATAAAGAGGTCAAAGATCAAAATATTAGTGTTGGTAATTGATGCATACCCCCACCCACTCCCTCCAGTCCACGTGACCTCTTGGTCTAGAATCGTTCAAAATCAAGGAGTTGAATTGGCTCTTGGGCCCCTGTTGAGCCCACAAAATCCCATACACATGTCCTATTTTCCTTCCCCATGCCTCAAAACAGCTCGCGAGGGTCAACCATGTGACTTCAAGATAAAATTGTGGCCCAAAATCTCCTTTTAAACAAAATTCAGGACTTTGGAGCTCCCAGGCTTCATAAGTTATAACAAAATGGCATCGCATTCCTCCTGAACACTGAATTGGTGGAGCGCTGAATAGTGGAGGGGATCAACGATCCACTATATCCGTTGTGATATATGATTGGAAATAACTTTAGGATGTCGTGCTTCGGGGGTTTCACCTACTTCAACACACTATATCCCTAGAGTGTTGAACTCTGAAACCATAGATCAAACAGTTTTGAAACTTACCTTAGATTGATGATTGGGGTGAGTTCCGAACTTCAGGACTCCTGGAAACTTCCACTCAAACACTTCACTTCAAAAACTCCTCCAGGGTGATAGACCTCTAGATCTCAAGATCAGAGGATGCATGTCCCTGAAAATGGACGATCACGATAGACTGCATCCTTTGGGTCTTCAGAATTTCCTGAAGCAAAAAAACTTTTAAACCTGTTCTCCCACTCTGTCAGGTTTTCTGAACCTCAACCAATCCACTGACATGTGGCCCTGACATCAACGTTTAGGATCCACTATGAGATTCAGAGCTTCGAGAGTCCTCTCACATTAACAACTTTCATCTAATTTCCTCCAGAGTGTTGAGTCTCTGTACTCCAATATCTGGTGACACGTGTCCACTGTAATCAATGGCTGAGATGGACTCCGACCTTCAGGCCTTCGGGAATCATGTCTCATTTACAATCGAGCTTGAAAAATATCTAAAATAAGAAAGTTTGAAGGACTTCCAAGATTAAAACACATGCTACTTACTTGAATCCAATGGTTGTTAATCCTCGTCCTCAGATATGATAACTGAAATATATTCTTCTCCTATGCGCTCCTCCTTATTTCTGGATTCTGATCCGACAACCCATATTTCTTATGAAAGTTGATCAGACGATAGTTGTAGCTCCTCCTTCTTAGCTATCTGCACTTTCCTTCCAATGAAGTATTTCTTGATATTTTTCAAAGGCTCGTCCTTTGATTCCTTTGCCTCTGGGAGACTGACATTTTGGTCATTTCTCACACTACACCTCCTAAGATTTGAACTCGAAACAAGTTCACCTATGCATGCCTTACACTTCTTCCACAAAATGAACCTTAAAAGGTTCTTGATATCCGCGCACCTTGTAGAGACTCTGTGCACACTTGCACTAACTCTCTTGAGCTTTTTCAACTTAAATGGACTTAGTCTTAGGTGCACACTTGTGCTGCTTCTCCAATATGGAACCTTGGAATTTTCTCGCCTTCTGCAATCCTTGCAAGGATCTATCTATACTTGTGATATTTCTCTTCAGCTTGTAAGTTCTCAGACTTCAAAGGGTTTATTCCCTTTGTTCTCCAAATGATCTCTTGTTCCCTCCTAGAAATTTGTGCTTGTTCTCCTGAGCTTTGACCAACACTTTAGTAGTGTGTTCATTTTTTTCACTCCTTTCTCCAACTATCAAAGTGTTCAACAAATCTGATGTTCCCACATGAAAATCTCCTCTTAAAACTCGAAACATAGTTCTCGTGCATGCCTTGCCCTGAATCCTCAAAGTGTTTAGTAACTATGGTGTGATTTCACTTGTACAATCTTTCCTTTTGAGATTTTACACTTTACTAAGTGTAGGTGCATGCCTTGTTCTCACTCTCAGAATGTTAAAAAACGTTGATGTTATCTCCTTGCACTAATCCTTATGAGCTTGAGAATGATTTTGGTGTGCCCACCTGGCATGTTCTTCCCGAACTCGAAACAAAGTTCATGTGCACTCCTTCCACTAGCTTCATAACATTTTTCAACAAATCTGGTTTGCACTCCTTGCACTAGCCTTGAGATCCCATAAACACTCAGAAAAATATAGATAGGGAAATTTATCTATTATTATAAAGGAAACATTCATGAACTAACAACATTCATAAATATACACGGTAAACATATTCTGAAACAAACATGCATTACGTAGATAAATACACAGAGATTCATATGTAGGGAAATATGCCTTTTTTATATTAAAACTAAATGTTAATTACAATGTATACAAAGCTGGATTGCAACAAAGTATTCAACTCTTTATTCTCTCCTTTCTTCTCCTAATTTCCAATTGCACTAATCCTTCTTGATCTCAACACATTAATATTTTTTTTACAAAAGAGGGGCTCCTTGCGCCTTCCTCACCTACCTCATTAAATTAAATTCAATAAACATCTAGTCCGAATGGGATCTATATCTACCTACTGTCAACTATTACAGGCGACTTTACACTTGACCTATACAAATGTAGAGGCTTGGATTTCATCGAGCCTTCAAACTTTAATTACATTGAATTTTCATTTAAAATTAGATATTTAAACTCAAAATTGGGATGACTGGTGCATCCTTCTTTGGGATCTGTTCCCTCCAAGTTTGTTGGTTTCCTATGTGGATGATGATTTGGATAAATTCTCCTACATCATACTTGAATGCTAAAAAAAATTATGAGCTCCTTCTCATGGCTCCTCTGCTGTTGTTGTTGAGATCCTCTAGGGTCCCAAAAATCATTTTGGAGTCGTCCACCTACTCCTTTCCTATGTTGTTTATGTTGTTGTTTTCCTACTGCTATAGGTTCTCCTATATTCCTCCTCTCTATGTTGTTATCTACCTTCCTTTTTGCTTCCAACATCAATCTCCTTATCTCCTCTATTTCTTTATCTAGTTGGTCCTTTATAGCTGGTTCTTCTCCTGCAACCTACTCTATTGCATCTCCTCTTATTCATTAATCTCCAACTTTCCCTGTTGGATGCAATGACTTTTTGTTATTACCCTTTACTTCAGGGATTCCAATTCTTCAAATAGATCAACACGTTCCAGGATTTCTTCTCTCTCTCCTACTGTAGGTTCTCATTCTACAGTCATCTCCTGTTCATCTCCCTTGCAAAAAAAATTGAGCAATTCCATTGAATGATCTTATGTTCTCCTCTCCTGGGCAACGTTTAATGTCTTCTCAAGATTCTCTTTTATAAAAGTATCAACTAGCGATCTTTATTTTGTTGCACCTATAACACATGCATTGTTAATTTTAAGAAAATCGTGCTCCTTGGCCTCTTCTCTAGATGTTTGTTGCATCACCTCCCCACATGTAGTACATGCGTTGGCCTCTACTGGGCTACCTGAAATGAATATACTGATCCACCCAATCATTAGAATGCATTTTTTATCCTCCTCTGTTATCACTCCTTATTGATCTAAATTCACTTTTGAATTCATGAGACTTTAGGATAGTCTCTCCTTCATTCATGTCAATACTCCTTGATAATATGAACTCTCAATTGAGCCCACAAGACTTTTAGACAGTCTCGTCTTCTTCACCTTACCCACCTGAAAATATATAATTTCACCACTGCCCTCATGGCATTCTATGAAATATTCAATGGATATCTTTTTATTTCCTCCTAACAATCTGAAAGTTCATTCCTTTCCTTTTGTAAGTCTACGAGATATTTGACTGATCTATTTTCCTCCTCACTAAGGTTTTCTCCAAATTTTGGCTCACAAATGCAAATAGTCTCTTCCTCCGTTTCACTGAGGCCTTGAACTTGCCTCAGCCACCTACTCAATATCTATCATTGCCTCTTAGAAACCAACTATTGGACGTGCCACTTTGCTTTCTTCCTCATGGGCCATTCATACCTCCAACTTTCGCACACTTCCTGTTGCATCCTCATCATCAACTTTTAGAGCTCCTCTGTAATCTATTTGATCTCTTTATCTGTATACTCTTTCCTTAACTTTTTGTGATCTCCTCTTGGAACTTTCTTCTATCCTTCAGTAGCCATATTCTCCTTATGCCTTCCCTCTTAGAATGTATGTGAGCTTCCACTTTATCTCTATGAGTTACAATCAACCCCTTGCAAGATCTCCTCACTTAGACTCTCGGTTCAGATGCTAGAACCTTCTATGATATTTTACACTCATGTTAATTGTAGGTGCACACCTTGCGATCACTCCTTCTCTTGATCACTCCTTGCTCTCTGGTTGTTGTACTCCAACTCCTCAACTTAAGAGTTCCATACACTCTCCTTTTCTTCAAGAATGCAACTGGTTCTTCTCTTTCAACCCACCTGGTAGTCTTCTTTCTACTTCACACTTGTAAACAATATTCCCGCCTACAAAGAATCAACACTTTGTCTCTCCTAATTTGCCTGCTATATATAGACAAAAATATACTCTGATACCACTTGATTGTATCAGACAAAAAGTTATTTGTTCTCTGATACCACTTGATGGTATCAGATAAAAATTGATCTGAGGCTCTGATACCACTTGATGAAGACCCCGAACCACTCCCTGGGGTCCTCATGACCTCTCGGTCTATGATCGTTCAAAATCAAGGAGAGGAATTGGCTCTTGGGCCCTTGTTGAGCCCTCAAAATCCCATGCATAGGTCCTATATTCCTTCCCCATGACTCAAAACAACTACTGAGGGTCCACCATGTGGATAAGGGCTAAAATCATGGTGCAAAATATATTTTTCAACAAAATTCGAGACTTTGGAGAACTAAGGCTTCGAGAGTTCTAAAAAAATGTCATTGAATTCCTCCCAAATGTTGAATTGGCAGAGCATCGAACAACAGTGGGGATCAATGGTCCACAATATCCATCATGATCTATGATTGGAAAGAACTTCGGGATTTTGGGTGTTGGGGGTTTCACCCGCTTCAAAACAATGTATCTCCAAAGTGTCAAATTCTAAAACAACATATCAAATGGTTTTGAAACCTACCTTAGATTGATGACTGGGACGAGTTTCGATCTTCGATACTCTGGGAAACTTCCACCCAAACACTTCACTTCAGAAACGCCTCTAGAGTGTTGTACCTCCCGATCTTAGGATAAGAGGACGTGTGTACCCAAAAATGGATGGACGCGATAGACTCTGGACTTCGGGCATTTGGGAGTTCCCAACCTAAACAACCTTTTAATCCTATTCTCTTAGAATGTAGGGTTTTTCGAACATCAACCAATACACTAACACGTGGCATTGATGCAAATAGTCAGGATCCACTCCAAGCTTTGGAGCTTCGGGATTTCTCTCACATTAACAAATTTAATCCAAGTTCCTCCCCAGTGTTGAGTCTCTGGACACCAAGATCTGGCAAGACATGTCCACTATAATCAATGGCTGAGATGGACTCCGGTCTTTAGGTCTTCAGGAGTCCTATCTCCTTTGTGCTCGAGCTCAGAAAATCTTCAAACTCATGAATTTCGAAAGACTTATAGGATTAAAACACGTGATACTTACTTTAATCTAGTATCTATTGATCGTTGTGCTTAGATCCGATGGCTCAGATCTATTCTCCTCCTACGCGCTCCTCCTTCTGGCTGGATTATGATATAACAGCCTAGATTTTTCTTAACAACTGATATGATGATAGTTGTATCTCCTCCTCCTTGACTATCTACACTTTACTTTCGATAAAGGATTTCTTGATATTTTACAAAGGCTCGGCCTTTGATTCCATCTCCTCTATGAGACCAAATGTTTTGTCACTGATCTCACTGCACCTCCTGAGGTTTGAACTTGAAACAAGTTCACCTGCGCATGCCATTCGCTTCTTCCACAAATTGAACATTAAAAGGTTCTCGACCTCTGCACACCCTGCAGAGAATCTGTGCACACTTGCACTAACTCTCCTAATCTTTGCCAATTTAAATGGACATAAGCTATGGAACACACTTCTATTGCTTCTCCAACATGGAACCTTAGAATTTTCTCTCCTTCTACACTCCTTGTAGGACTCTATGTGTACTTGTGTTGTTTTTCTTGATCTTGTAATTTATTAGACTTCAAAGGGTTCAGTCCCTTTGTTGTCCAAATGATCTCTTATGCCCTCTTGGCACTTTGCGCTTATTCTCCTAAGATTTGGCAAACACTTTAGCATTGTGTTAGTTTTGTGCACTCCTTGAAACAACTATCAGAGTGTTCATCAACTCTGATGTGCCCACATGGAAATATCCTCTCAGAACTTGAAATAGAGTTCTCATGCACACCTTGCGCTGAATCCTCAGAGTGTTCAGTACCTCTAGTTTTCTTTCACTTGCACCATCTTTCCTTTTGATATTTTACACTTTACTAAGTGTAGGCGTACTCCTTGTGCTCACTCTTAGAGTGTTCAACAACTCTGATGTGTCATATTTTCACTACTCCTTTTGAGATTGAGAATGATTCTGGTGTTCCCACTTGACACGCTCTTCCTGAACTTGAAACAGAGTTCCTGTGGAATTCTTGTGTTGGCTTCACTAATTTTTTCAACAACTCTGGTGTGCACTCCTTGCACCAACCTTGAGAGACCATAAACACTCATAAAACTACAGATAGGGAAGTCTATCTATTCTTGTAAATGAAACATTCATGAACTAACAACATTCATAAATATACATGGTAAACACATTCATAAACAAACATCCATCAAACAGATAAATACATAGAAATTCATATGCAGGTAAATATGTATTTTTATATTAAAACCAAATGTTAATTACAATGTATACACACTTGGATTGCAACAGAGTCTTCATCTCTTTCCCCTCTCCTCTCTTTTCCTAGTTTCCAATTCCATTAATCCTTCTTGATCTCAATAAATTGATATATTTTTTTACAAAAGAGGGTCTCCTCGCGCCTTCCTCACCTACCACATTAAGTTACATTCAATAAACATATAGTTTGAATTGGATCTAGATCTACCTAATGTCAGCCCTTAAAGGTGACTTTACACTTGACCTGTAAAAATACAAGGGCTCAACTTTCCTCAAGACTTCAAACTTCAATTACATTGAATTTGCATTTAAAATTTTATATTTAAACTCAAAATTGGGACAACTAGCGCATCCTTCCTTGGGATCTATTCCCTCCAAGTGCATTGTTGTGCTAGCTGCTAAGTCACTGACGCACAACAACATTGGAGCAAAGCTCCTGCATCAGTAATGTAGATCTAGAATCCAATGGACACAAGGGCAAAGGGGAGAAAGAAACCATGATAGAGACCGTGAGAAGCCTGAAACTAGAAGTACAAAGTTACAAAGTAGATAATGAGAGGATGATGAGAGAAAAAAATTAAGTAAATGATCAAGTGATGTAGATATTAAATCAGTTGCAAACGAAAACAAAGAGGGGATCAAACTCAAAACAAGAGGAAGAAGGAAGGTATCATGAAAGAAGAGATAACCACAAGAAAGTTGGTTATTCAAGAAGTGCTAGAAGAACTCATAGAAACCACTTACCTCCTTACTCAACAAGGAAATTTTAGTCATATGAAGATTCCATAAGTATTCCAAAGGTGTCTCCTTTTAGGCACCAAAGAAGGAGACATGAATTGAATAGTTTGCAAGGAGAGATGAGGACGCTTAAGCCACCATCCTTTGATGATAAACGAGGAAGGGAAGATGATTCTAAATCATGGTTTCTTGGGCTCATGAGGTATTTTCAATTTCATAACTATTCATCAAACATAGAAGCCAAAATTTCCACCAACCATTTACATGAGAACGATGCAATGTAGTGGAACCAGTTGAATCAAGTTGAGGTGAGAATATGATCACTTGGGAGCAGTTCAAGAACTATCTTCAGAAGGAGTACCTCTTAAAGAACTTCTATGACAAGAAAATTTAGGAGTTATTTGAACTTAGGTTGAGAAGCACAACCATGGAAGAGTATGAGAAGAATTTATTAGGGTTGCTAAAGTATGTGCGATTTATAAAAGATGAGAATGTGATAGTACATAAGTTTTTATGTGGTTTTCTTTTCTTTTATAAAGAAAAGACTCAGTATGATGAACTAGAGACCTTGACTAATACCATCAATAAGGATAAATACTTGTATGAGGAAGGAAAGGGCATAGAATCCATGCATAAGTCTTGGAAGGATAAGAATAAAGATAAGTTTAATTAGAGGAAGAAGGGATTCAAACTTCCTTCCAACATAAATGAACCTAAAAAAAATCATCAAGACCAGTATGCTAAGGATGAATCAAAGAAATAAGACTCCTTGGGAAAAAGGGTAAGACCACCAATCCAATGTTTGGGATGCAAAGAAGATCACCTGTGCAAGGATTTCCCTCACATAAAGGACAAAGTGAAGACCATGCAGAACATCCAAGAGGCTACAACAATAGAAGACATGGGAAGGATTTATGTAGCTTTAGATGATTGACAAGAAGAGTACCAATTGAATATGATCGAGGTGGAAGGTAAGATCATTAATCATCATGTTGATATTTTAATTGGTTCAGGAGCAAGTCTTTGTTACATTGATCCTAAAATAGTGGATAGATTACATTTGGAGAAAAGTAAGATTGAAAAATTAGGTTTGGTTCAGGTACCCACTGGAACCAAAAAGAGAATCCATGAAATGGTCAGTGGTTGTTCCATAAGTCTTAATGGTGTGAATACTAAAGATGATATAAATATTATACCATTGGGGTATTATGATATTCTAATTATAATGGATTGGTTGGACAAGCATTATGTTTTCCTAGATTGTCATAACAAGACATTTACATGTCTTGATGAAGAAGGACTATAGAGCATTGTGGAAGGATCTACAAGACCCATCTCTATAAGAGAGATTTCAACCTTATAGCTAAAGAGAGATGTTTCAGAAAAGGATGTCAATTGTACGTAATCCATGTGGAGGATCCAGAAGATAAAAAGGGGCCAAGCAGTGAAGAACTCTCAGTACTACAAGAATTTGAAGATGTATTCCAAGAAATACCAGGGTTTCCACCAAAGAGGGAGATAGATTTCTCTACTGATTTAATGCCAGGACCTATGTCACTATCAAAAACACCTTACAGAATGAGTACACCATAATTAAAATAAATACAAATGTATTTGGAAGAATTTTTTAAGAAAGGGTACATGCGTCCAAGTGTTTCACCTTGGGGAGCACCGGTACTCTTTTTCAAAAATAAGGATGGAACTTTGATATTGTGTATTGATTTATGACAATTGAATAAATACATTATAAAGAATAAGTACCCTCTACCCAGAATTGATGACCTCTTTGATCAACCAAGAGGGGTAAAGATATTTTCAAATATAGACTTGAGATCATGATACCATCAGGTAAGAGTTAAGGAATAAGACATCAATAAGACAACCTTTAGAACCAAGTATGGGCATTATCAATTTGTAGTGGTGTCATTTGGATTGCCCAATGCACCCACTGTCTTTATGTGCTTAATGAATGGCATATTCAAAAATTATTTGGATAAAATTATCATAGTATTCTTGGATGAAATACTTGTATATTCGAAGTCAGATGAAGAGCATGAAAAACACCTAATACTGGTATTTCAAGTGCCAAGAGAACATCAGTTGTATGCCAAGATGATTAAGTGTTATTTTTACCAAGAACAGATCCACTACTCCAAACAAATTATTTCAAAGAAAGGTACAAAAGTATATCCAAAGAATATTCAAGCCATTAGAGGATGTCCAACACCCATGAATGTTTCAAAAGTCATATATTTTATGGTATTAGATGATTTCTAAAGAAGGTTTATAGCAGGGTTCTCCAAGATTTATCATCCCATCACTTCTCTGCAAAAGAAGGGAATTAAATTCGAATTGACATTTTAATGTGAAGAGAACTTTAATTTGTTAAAGGAATTACTTACTAGTGAACCTATTTAAATATTACTGACCCAAATGAAAGTTTTTTGGTATGTACATATGCAATAAAGGAAAGACTTGGTGGAGTCCTCACTCAAAATGGACTTGTCATTGGTTATGAGTCCAGAAATATTAAAGAACATGAGAGGAACTATGCCACACATGACTTGGAGCTTGTTGCCATTGTTCACGCATTGAATATGTGGAGGAATTATCGCATGGGAAAGAGATTTGAATTAAGAACAAACCATAGTGGTCTGAAATATCTTTTTGAACAACCAACTTTGAATGCCAAGAAAATTAGATGGTTTTAATTTTTAAGTGAATACGATTTTGACATCAATCATATCAAAGGAAAAGAAAATAAAGTTGTCGGTGCACTTAGTATTAGATTATATTTCATGCATGCTACAATTGTTAGTATGCATCAGTTAGACTTGAAGAGAAGAATTTTACATGTTGTCGTTACAGATCAACATTACCTATAGGTAAAGGAAAGATTAAACCAGAATATGTACAACGGAAAATGAAAGAGTATGAGATGAATGAAGATGGATTACTTCTGCATAAAAATAGAATTTATGTTACTAGTTCTGAAGAATTCAGGAATTTGGTATTAAAATAAATGCATAATGTTCCATATGTTGGACATCTCAATTACCAAAAAACAATTGCAGTAGTAAGAAGCCAATTCTTCTGTCTGGGAATGAAAAAGGATGTTTTTTATTACATCTCTAGATGTATGGAATGTCAGAGAGTAAAGGCTAATCATAGGCACCCAATGAGGTTTCTACAACCCTTACCAACTCCAGAGAAGAAATGGGAAGTGTTAACCATTGAATTTATAACAAAATTTATGAGAACAACAAGAAAACATGATTATACCATGACAGTGGTTGATAAATTGACAAAGGCAACTCATTTTGTTCCTGTAAAAAAAATCAAACAACAACTAATATTGCATAAATTTACATGAAAGAGATTACTAGGTTGCATGGGATACCTAAGGAAATTGTCTTAGACAAATATACAAAGTTTACTTCAAATTTTTGGAGGGGATTGTTTAAAGGTTTTGGTACAAATATGAACTTTATCACAGCATACCATCCATAGTCAGATGGGAAGAAAGAGAGAGTCAAGCAAGTAATTGAAGACATGTTGAGGATGTATGTGATGGATAAGACATATAAGTGGGAAGAGTACTTGCACTTGGTTGAGTTTGCATATAATAATGGGTATCAAGATTCATTGAAAATGAGCCCATTTGAAGCTTTGTATGGTAGGAAATGCAATACTTGAGTAAGTTGGGACAACCTAGCAGATAGAGTGGTACTTGGGCTAGAATTTCTCAAGGATATGGAAGACCAGATGGTTAGGATTAAGAAAAATTTAAAGACAGATCAAGATAGACCGAAAGTTTATGTATATAAGAATGTGACATCTAGAGAATTTAAAGTGGGGGAGCATGTGCTTTTAAAAGTGAATCCCAAGAAGATCTCTTTGAATTTGGGTTGTTGTACAACGATGGTAGCCAAACTCTGTGGTCCATTTAAGATATTGGACATAATAGGGCCATTGAAATACCTTCTTTCATTACATGCTTCCATGAGTCTATATAATATGTTTCATGTCTCTTTGCTAAAAGATATGTACATGATCATAACCATGTTATTGATTGGCATCTTATTCAGGTAGAGGTAGAGGAAGGATTTCAAGTCCATCCGATGCAATTAGTGGACAGTAAAGTCAAAATGCATCGAAACCGAGCCATAGAGATGGTAAAGTCTAGTTGAAATTCTATGGTCCTGAGGATGCTACTTGGGAGCATGGAGATGCCATGCGGGTAGAGTACCCGTAGATTTTTGAATAAATTTTGGAATTTTGATTCCTATTTTGTATATGCACTAAGGACAGTACCAAAATAAGGGGGAGGGAAATGTTATTCCCTAGTTTTGAACCCCATATTAAATATTGTATTTTGTTAAGTTATGAAAGGCCAGAGTTACTAAAAAATTATTAAGAGGCCAATGTGCCTAGGAAATGTAATTTTTTTATCATTATTAATATAAAACACATTGTTGGCTGCTAGACAGACAAGGAAAAGAGTTATACGGGGATATGATTCCACAAGAGAGGGGGTTTGAGGGGTTGAGTACTTATTTCATATTTCATTTACCAATTTATGGTTTTAGTGGAGAATAAAAGATACATGAGCTTCTTGGGGGGAAACCATGGCGTTCCTTAATTCCAAGAACTACATAAACCCATCCTTGGTCTGTGGTTGTGGTTGTTTTTTGTTGTTGGGGATTTATTGGTTCCTTCAAAATCTCTCATTCATTATCAATTGTGCTTACCTTTCATTTCTCTTATGTTCTCCACTCATCCCTTCACCTACTCATCTCATCTGATTTGAGAGTTGCTTGGGTGAAGGAAACCGAATTACTGAGAAAATCCATAGTCATTCATGGTATAGACTACTGACGTATTCCAAGTAGGAGTTAGTGCATGCATGTATGTGATTCCTTGGCCTGTGTTTTAGTTAACTCATAGTTGTGAGTCTTGAGACTCCCTGCAAGGAGATTCTTGACCAGAAACATTGGATCCCTAGAAGAGATGGACAACCTAAGGGACTGGGTGGTAGAGAAGGGTGTCCATTACATTGTGTTGTGAAGAATGCGTAGAAGAGAGTTGTTGTACTTTGGATTTTTGTGAGTGTTGAAAGGCCTGTGAGAATATGAGGGCTAATTGGCTTGGGAAGTCGAGTGACACCCTGGAATTCATCCTTTTGGACTCATAGCCCTGCATCGACGGTGACACTATTGTTGATACTTGGAACAACAATGTCTATGGTTGGGTGGAACATCCTTGGTCTGCAACCAATTGGTGTTTTATTTTTAGAAAAGATAAGTTCTCTCTGTTATGCATATTTACTTTTGTATGGTTTATTCCAATGTGTATGTATTTATCTTTATATTTAATATTTAGAATATGCATGTTTGATGGTTATTATTGTGCATGGCTTAGTTTACGTTGTGGCATGAATCTTTATTTTTTCATGTGGCTTCATGTCTATAAATTAACTTAGAAGTGATTCAAATTGAGATAACTCTATTGGAAATACTGAGAGGTGGGGTGAATCAGTGTTACCCTTTTTCAACAATTATCAATTACTTTGATATTTTATTAATTGCTACAGTAGATCAATAATGGAATTGTATTTAAAGTCAATTATATATATATATATATATATATATATATATAATTAATAGGAATTGCAAGTTTTTATAAAGAATAGTGAAGGACACTAATCTGTTTTAGAGCACCAACTCTAGGAGACACAAATCCCCTTCTTCAAGGCACCAACCCTAGGAAGCACCAACTCACTTGTTCTTAGGCCACCAAACCTAGGAAGCCCCAACTCTATTGTCTTTAGATAACCAACCCTAGGAATCACCAATTACATTGTCTTTAGAGAACCAAACCCTAGGAAGCACCAACTCCCTTGTTTTTAGGGCACCAACCCTAGGAAGCACCAACTCCCTTGTTTTTAGGGCACCAACCCTAGGAAGAACCAAATCCCTTGTCTTTAGGGAACCAACCCAAGGAAGCACCAACTCCCTTATATTGTAAAGGATATGAATCCTTCCCTTCTCCTCCCTTCCACCCTCATTGCATAAGTATCGTCATTTCTTCTTCTTGGAATTTGCTTATTCTTTGATCTTCTAATCTATATAACAAAGACGCTTTTTCTTCATCGTTCTTTCTTTCTTATATAGTCTTCCAAATGGTGTGAGCGTTGAATAATTTTGTCCCTTTGTTTTTACCATTGCAACTCTTCATTTAAGATAAAAAGAATAACATGTGTCATTTAATTTATAATTAATATCTGCCTCAATTATTATTTCACACATTAACATGAATTCTTTTCAACTTAGTAAGGGGGAATTACATAAATCGATCACTGGTATGGATCAATTTATTTTAACTGGATCCCATGCCTTCTTATTTTATCCTTAATATTTTGTTGCGTCTCTCATTCTATAGTAGATCATATTTAAGCTTTTCGATTAGCTTTTCAATGCATTGGATTTATTTGATCACTTAATATCAATCAAGAAGAATCCAAATCCTTTCTGGTTTAAAGTGTCTTCCTGACCGAGGAAAACCTCTTCCTTTGTATGTTGAATTTTCATAGACACAGTTTCAGGACCTCTATTCCATATGACCATAACCAATGACTAAGCACTAAGCCAAAAAAGATCTTAATCAAGTATCCATATTGATGGCCATGTTTTATTTGCACGTTGATATGGATGGTTCTTGTTCTCTTCAGGATTTCAATGTTTCAGGACTCCTCCCTTTGTTTTCTTTTAATTCTTCCAGAGAAAATTATGTCGGAGTGCTTATCAACACTTCCCTTCTTAATAACATTCACATGTCTAGGCACTACGACTGTGGGATTAGGCACAAATGATCACCCACTCTTTGGGTATTTGACTATTCATGACTCCGAGACTTCAAGATACTCAAACTATGAAGTAGTTCAATCCCTCCAAAGGTTTACCTACCGAATAAGTCATAATACAATGGTGACCACTTGTTGTCTCTTAACATCTCATGCTTACTCTATCCTTCAACTACGCTTGATCTAACGATCATGAGAGAACCCAGAAAATATTAGATGAACGACCAACATTAGTTCGTGACTTCTTCGTTCGACAATTCAGGTAATTGTTGGTAGGAGAAACTGGATATCCCCAAAGGACATACTCCCTAAGTGAGGTATCTTTTTGATGTCCTTGTTGATGTGGAATTGGTTGAGTGGATACCATGTGTCACCTAGATTCATGACTTACGTATACTTAAAATTCCAACTGGACCTTGATACTTTTCACGATCTGATTGTGCCACGTGTCCTTTCTCACGTGGTTTTTCTGACGTGGATCTCCTGAGGTGCCATATGTCTTTCCCATTTGGATCATTAATCTATATGGGACGGTCTAGTTTTCAAATGAATTCTTGATACAAAAACCCTCATTCACTTCAGAACTTCGAAGCTCTGGCCTTCAGGTGAACTTACATGTTTTAGTCCCCTTTTTTCCAAAGTGGTTAGTGACGAAGTTGACAACCATTGGAACCACATATCCTCATCCAACGGTCACTATGCATTGCCCAGATATATTGACCCTCATTTACTTTGGGACTTTGGGGCTCCAACCTTCAGGTGAACTTACATGTTTTAGAACCATTTTTGATGAAGCAGTCAACATTAAAGTTGACCATCTCCTTTCCTTTACTGTGATCTAATGGTTCTCATGTTTTCACTCCATATCAACGGTTGATGGCAATTTATTTAATCTGATAATTTAGTATATTTGTCGATTACACTATCCTTCCACTAAAATCGATTGGATGGTCGAGAATTCATCCAAAGTCCCTCCCTAATCTAATGGCTGGAAGCATTTTGTGACTCTGTGACTTTGCGATTTCGTGCCTCTACCTTATCTCCAATGTTCGTCGAAGTGGAAAAGTTTCGATGTCCTGAAAATTATGTTATCCTACCACTTGGATTTATCTAACGATCTAGATAGATCTAGAACTGAACTAATGGTTGAGATCTCACTTTAATTTCCTCCATGAAATCTAATGAGTCTACATTCCAGATCGAATCTTGATCAAATGTATGGGAAAACATACGAAGCTCCTGATTTAGATCTGTCATTTGAGATATAATTCTTCCCAACCTATGACTTCCCCTCTATTTGACAATCCTGAATTGTCCCGAAAACTACATCAGAAGACAAGTTTCCTCATTGATTCAATGGTTTTGATTACTCCCGAAATTCAAAAGGGAACATTCACGATTACTCCAGAATCCTTTCCATAGATTTCCTTAATTGTAAAACTTTGTTTCGACTTCACTCAATCGTGCCCTCCTAATATTTTTCTACATTGATCAACCTTAGAGATGATATGGTAATATGAGGGATTCCTTTGTTCCTCATGCTATGTATTTTGCATAACCTACTACATTATCACTCTTGAGATTTAGTATCTCACAAACATATTTGATATTCTTGATAATGAAAATTGTTGATACTGAGAGGGGGGTGAATCAGTATCAAGTACAATTTAAAAACCTTTTCCAACTTATACTTAAACCATTCAATTATATCCAATGAGCAATGAACAATAGTATAAGAGTTACACCAATACACCACAATACACCA
>SNQJ01S0020562.1:88198-105226 GCA_010110895.2 Picea sitchensis | reverse complement strand
TGTACTGAAGGTAAGTCGCTCTAATACCAATTGTTGATACTGAGAGGGGGGTGAATCAGTATCAAGTACAATTTAAAAAAAAATTCCAACTTATACTTAAACCATTCAATTATATCCAATGAGCAATGAAAAATAGCATAAGAGTTACACCAATACACCACAATACACCATGCACAATATATATGAGAAATAATCAATAGTTTTTGTTCAAGGGAAGTAATGACTTCCAAAGGTAGCTACAACTTCCATGTGTAAAGGGAGGGATAAACCTCAAAGAGGAAGATACAATCCTCCAATATCAAGAGAGATTTTAACTCTCTATAATTGTCCCTTCCTTCCACCCAAGAATATATGAGAGATAATAAAACTTTATTCAATTCTGGTCTGTTCAGAAGACCCAACTTGTACAGCATGCCTCGCGCTCAATATTTAACATATTATTTTGAAACTCGTACACAAGAAACTACAGTCCGTACTATTTCCAATGGAAGTGGTCCCACTTCATTTTGAGTCTTTATGAAAAAGTTATGACTTTTTTACCCAGAACACCTGTTTTTTGACTAGTTTCAGGATTGGTCACAAACCCTATATTCCACAGAGTGTATCTCCATAATTATAGAGAATCAAGAGCTGAAATTTTTACCAGAGGTACCTTGATATGTATTCTCAATACCATAGTGATTTCACCATCTGAATCGTTCTAGAAAAAAATGTATAGCAAAAATGGTAAGATGACCTGAAAATGACATACCTTGGAACACATCACCAAAAGACTTCATCCTCCCTTGAAATCCGGCCTTCTTTTTCTTCTTCTTCCCTCTAAAATTCGACTTGTATCAAATGAATGTATAATTATGTTTATTTATACCATTTATGTCACTTCCTTTTAACATTAGGGCCGACCTGACACTTTCTTATTTTGTAATTCTTTTCTTTAATTATCTTCAGGGCCTACATGTACATTTCACTTTGTCATATTCAAAAATTCATTTCTCTTCAACCATGAGGATCCACGTGACGTGCCACATACCACCGGAAACAACATGATGTATACTATCCATCCATTGGTGTTGTATCTGCATGTGCATTTTTCTTCATGTCCAAATAACTTCATCAATCTTGTGGTCCAAAACCCATGACTAGGGTTGACATCAATGACAACAACCAATATTCCAACAATTACCATAATACCATGTCTGACATTGATCATTTTGGCCCTCTTTGAAATCAATGCCAACACCATAACATCATGTCCAACATTCTCCCCCTTTGGCATTGATGGAAACACAATGAAGCCCTTTTTCCAATCTTAACTGGATTTTACTGATCATTCTCACCTTTTGAAAACAATGACAAAAATGGATATTTCTTTTTCGGGTGATACTCCCCCTAAGGTGATGCCCACCGTGTATATGAATCTCTCCCCATGGAATCATGATTCTACAACCAATCATGCGAAGAATAATAACTCCACCTGTCTTCCAATAATATATCTTCTTCAGAAACCATTTCACATAACTTCACTAAGAGAATACATAATCGACATTGTTCCTAGGCAGATGAAGACCTGTAACAAACCATGTCAGATACTGCATATAGATATACCATCAAAGGATGTTTATTTCAATGATGCTAGTTATCTATTAATTCATTTGTAATGCAAGAGCCTCTTAATTTTTTTGTGCTTCAATACTCATAGGGGTATCAACATGAATAGTTTTGAGCCTTCCCTAATTTCTCCTTCATTTCTTTGTTTGTAATTTTTGAGGAGTTTCAGCAGATCATTAAAATAGCATTGGAAAACTTCTGACATCATCATCACTCAATTCTTCTGGTTGGTCTACTATTGAAGATTCTTCAACATTATCACTATTTTGTGCAACATAAACTTCTTCATCTTCTTCTTTATAATTTTATTTTTCTATTTTTGTTTCATTGGAAAGTGGAGTATTCATTTGCAGGACATCATCAAGAACTACAATTGTGTCATATTCTTCTTTAGGAACTCTTCTTTCTTGAGCTTGATTCATTTTATATGAAAAACTATGATTTTTATATTCTTTATTAGAAGTTTTACCCACCATTCTCCTATTATTAACTTAATCAATTTTAGGTGAAACATATTCATCATCTTTCTTTCTTGGTACTTCAGATTTTATTTTCCATATATTCTTATTCTATTTGTTAGGGTTTTCTATCTTCAAGGATTGCATTGGTAATATACATTCTCTGGTCCTATGGCCATAGTTGTTGCATTTTTGGCATTCAATATTGAAGTTTTGCAAAGGAGAAAATGAGCTATATTTTCTCTTCTCTGTATTGTACTTATTGTTCTTATATCTTTGGAAATTTCTACAATTGTATTGTCCATAAGATTTGAAATGTATTTCCTTATGCCCAAAATTATTGAAAGAGTAACAATATCCAATAAATAGATATTTATTAGGGGGATTCCTTCTGGTGATTGTATTTTTCTTTCCATCGTTTACTCTAGTAGAGAGTATTGATTTCGATTTATGTGGAACATTTTTCAATGGTATCATATTTTTCTTATTATCTTCTCTTCTTATGGAGCTTTTTACAACATCTACATATCTAATTGGCCTTTTAGATGATCCTTTTGATGTAGTGGTTGGGTCTGGGGTGTATCCCCAACCAGTCTTGTTGTTTGGTGACCTCTGACTACTGAGAATTCCATCTAATATTTTTGAACTATTTTCAAATTTTGATCTCTTATTTTAATTTTTAAATTCACCTTTTATCAACTCAATCTTAGCCTCTAGATTCTTACATACTTGTTCTCTATCATTTATTTATTTTTAAATGAATTCTTCAATTCTTTTAGAATCCAGGATCTAGGAATACAAATCACTGATGATCTGCTTTGACTCTTTGATGGTTCTTGATGCATATATTTCTATTGATTGATGTGATTCTTCAAATTCTTGAAGTTTTTCCCTAAGTAGTTTTATCTTATTTTTATACTTTCTAGATAAACTTCACCTTCACTTTAAAATTTTTCTTCCTTATATATATTATTATTTTGAGTGTTCCTTCCCATAAATAAAATCTTTGAATCATCATCTTCACTCACATCTGAAGAGACGATGTCTTCTTTAGAGAAGAAGTTTTTCTTTTTCTTATAAAATTTCTTCTTGTACTAGTCTTTCTGGTTGTGAGATTATTCATCATCGTTATCCTACTGCTTGGGATATGGAAATTTGTTAGCAAAGTGTCTAATCCTACCACAGTTGAAACATTTGAAGAGTTAATTTCCTTTATATTTTATGAATCCTTTATAGAGTTTCTTTATAAAATTTTCCTTTTCTACATCTAATATGTCTGTTTGATCATCAATAGACATGTGTTCCTATTTATTTTTTCCTTTAGATTCCTTAAAGTTTGTTTCTTATTTTGACAGTTTTTCATTCCTTGTTCTCATCTCATATGCTGTAAAAATTCCATGAAGTTGATCTACTATGAGTTTGACAAGTTCTGGCCTATATTCAATTATAGAACTCTTGGAATCATATCTCATAGGTAATGACCTTAATATATTTTTCACAATAGGATTATTTGTAGGTTCTTCTCCTACTGATATTATTGAATTACCTACCTCATCTACCTTATGAAAGTATTCAACAATTTTCTCTTCTTCTTTCATTTTCAAATTTTCAAACTGAATTCTATAGGTTTGTAGTTTTTATTCTTTTACTTTGTTATCTCCTTCATACAACTTCCAATTTGTCCCATATTTCCTTAGTTGACTTATAATGCATAACCTTCACACATATAGAATTTTTCAATCCTCCTAGGATGAAATTAACTACTCTTGAGTTGTCATTCAAGATTTTATTTCTGGTAGTATCTGTGGGTGGATTAGCTGATGCAGTGTAACCATCTACAATGGATTTCCAGACATCGAAACCAAGATCCAACAAGAATATTTTCATTCTTATTTTCTAGAGAGCATAGCCACCTCCATTGAACAATGGTGCTTTGTTGGAAGACATTTCCTCTTGCTGATCCAGTTCTTTCAAGATCTACCTTCCAATTAATAGATTGTGCTAAAGGCACTTGCTCTTATACCAATTGCTAGAAATACTCAGAGGGGTGGGTGAATCAATATTACCCTTTTTCAAGAATTAACAATTACTTTGATATTTTATTAATTGCCACAATAGATCAACAATTGACTTGTATTTAAAAACAATTATATATATAATTAATAGGAATTACAAGGTTTTATAAAGAATAGTGAAGGAAACCAATCATTTTTAGAGCACCAACTCTAGGAGACACAAATCCAATTCTTGAGGGCACCAACCCTAGGAAGCACCAACTCCTTTGTTTTTAGGGAACCAACCATAGGAATCACCAAGTACATTATCTTTAGGGAACCAAACCTAGGAAGCACCAACTCCCTTGTCTTTAGGGCACCAACCCTAGGAAGAACCAACACCCTTGTTTTTAGGAAACCAACCCTAGGAAGCATAACCTCCCTTGATTTTAGGGAACCAACCCTAGGAAGCACCAACTCCCTTATATTTAGGGAATGAAACCTAGGAAGTACCAACTCCCTTATCTAGTAAAGGATATGAATCCTTCCTTGCTCCTCCCTTCCTCCCTCAATGCATATGTATCATTAGTTCCTCTTCCTGGACTCTGCTTCTTCTTTGATATTTTGATCTAGACTATAGAGACACTTCTTCTCCACCATTATTTATTTCTTGTATAGTTTTCCAATTGGTGTGAGCATTGAAGCATTATGTCCCTTTGTTTGGCCCATTGAACCTCTTTATTTAAGTTAACAGTAATAGAATTTGTCATTTAATTTACATTTAATATATCCCTCCATTATTATTTCACAAATTAACGTGAATGTTTTTCATCTTAGTAAGAGGGAATTACATAAATATATCACAGGTATGGATCAATTTCTTTTAACTGGATCCCATGCCTTCTTATTTTATCCTTAACATTTTGTTCCATCTCTCGTTCTACAATAGATCATATTTAAGATTTTTTATTATCTTTCCAATGCATTGGATGTATTTGATCACTTAATATCAATCAGGAAGAATCCATATCCTATCTATTTCAAAGTTTCTTCCTGACCAAGGAAAAATTATTCCTCTGTATGTTGAATTTGCATAGATGCAATTTCAGGACCTCTTTTCCATATGATCATAGGCGGTGAATAAGCGCTAAGCCAAACAAATGCTTAATCACTTATCCAAATTGATTGTCATGTTTTATTTTCACATTGAGATGGACAATCCTCGTTCTCTTCATGATTTCGGCATTTCGGGACTCCTCCCTTTGATGTATTTTAATTCTTCCAGAGAAAATTTTGTTAGAGTGTGTATCAACACTTCCTTTCTTAATAAACTTCCCATTCACAGGCACTAGTACCATGGGCTTAGGAACAAAGGAGGTCCCACTCTTCGGGTATTCAGCTATGAATTACTCCAGGACTTTGGGCTACTCGAACTATGAAGTTGTTAAATCCCTATGAAGGATTACCTACTGAATAAGTCATAACATGACCATGATCGCTTGATGTCGGTTAACATCTCATGCTTACTTTATCCTTCCAACACTCTTGATCTAATGATAATGAGAGAACGTGTAGGATCTTATATAAATGACCAACATTAGTTCCCAACTTCACCCTTCAGTGCTTCGAGTAATTGCTGGTAGGAGAAAGTGGATATCCCTGAAGGACATACTCCCAAAGTGATGTAGTTTGATCATGTCATTGTTGATGTGGCACTGGGTGAGTGGTTGCCACATGTCACCTATATTCATAACTTATGTATACCTAAAGTGCCAACTAGACCTTGATACTTTTCACCTTATGATTGTGCCATGTGTGAGGATACTGAGAGGGGGGTGAATCAGTATCAAGTATAATTTAAAAACTTTTTGAACTTATACTTAAAACAGATTATATATTCAATTATATCCAATAAGTAATGAACAATAGTAGAAGAGTTACATTAATACACCACAATACACCATGCACAATATATGAGAAATAACCAATAGTTATTGTTCAAGGGAGCTAATGACTTCCAAAGGTAGCTACAGCTTCCAAATATAAAGGGACGGATAAACCTTCAAAAGGAATATACAATCCTCCAATATCAAGAGATGTTTGACCTCTCCATCCTTTCCCTTTCCTTCCACTAAAGAATATATGACAGATAATAAAAATTCACATTAAATTATCACAATCAACAAACCATCACATAGAACTTGATAATGTTTCTTGAGACTTCTTCAACTTCTTCAATTATTCACTTATTAGAATAATATGGTCCTTTAGATAATATAACTCAATGTATTCTCTGAAACTCCTCCAAGTTTCACTCCTTGAATCCTCCCAGAAAAGGAGTTATAGAGAAAATGGTAGACCTTATTCAATTTTGGTTTATTCAGGAGAGCGAAATGGTAAAGAATGCCATGCACTCAATATTTAACATAATATTTTGAAATTAGTACATGGGAAAATAAATCCCATACTATTTCCAATGCAATTGGTCAAACTTCATTTGGATTCTCTATGAAGACATTATGATTGTTTTACCTGGAACACCTATTTATGACTAGCTTTAGGACTAGTTAAAAACCCTATCTTCCACAGAGTGTATATCCCAAAAGAGAACAAACATCTAAATTTTGTACCATGGGTACTTAGATATGTCTTCTCAATAGCATACAAATTTCACCATCTTAATTGTTCTATAAAAAATGTTATAGAGAAAATGGTAAGATGACCTGTAAATAACATACCTTAGAACACATCACCAAAAGGCTTCATCCTCCCTTGAAATTCGACCTTATTTACTTTATATTTCATCTGAAATTCAACTTATATCTCCTTGTTCATTAAAAAAATTGTGTGTGCTGAAAAATAAATGTATAATGAGATGTATTTATACCCTTTATGTCACTTTCTTTTAACATTAGAGATGACATGTAGTTTCTGCTTCAATTCACATTGTCATATTCAAAAATTCATTTATCCTTAACCATGAGGATCCATGTGACGTGCCACATACCACCAGAAGAGGAATGACTTATAATATCCATCCATGGGCTTTGTACTTGCATGTGTAATTTCCTTCATCTCTACCTACTTTGATCAACGGTTGGGTCCAAAATCTAATGGCTAGGGTTGACATCAATGACTACAACCAATGACTAAGATTAACATCAATGACAACAAGCAATCACTTGAACTATGAAGTATTTCAATCCCTCTGAAGGATTACTTACTGAATAAATCATAACATGACCATGATCTCTTTCTATCGGTTAACATCTCATGCTTAATTTATCCTTCCAATACACTTGATCTAATGGTCATGAGAGAACCTGGAGGATCTTAGATCAATGACCAACATTAGTTCTTGACTTCATCGTTCGGTGC
The DNA here is from genome assembly GCA_010110895.2 of Picea sitchensis. Taxonomy (NCBI): domain Eukaryota; kingdom Viridiplantae; phylum Streptophyta; class Pinopsida; order Pinales; family Pinaceae; genus Picea; species Picea sitchensis. Next base: position 97,788 of record SNQJ01S0020562.1, on the reverse strand, counting down.
TTTGGTTAATTGTTGGTAGGAGAAAGTGGATATCCCCGAAAGACATACTCCCAGAGTGACACATCTTTCTCATGTCATTGTTGATGTGTCACTGGGTGAGTAGCTCCCACATGCCACCTATATTCGTGACTTACATATACCTAAAGTGCCAACTAGACCTTGATACTTGTCACCATTTTATTGTTCCACGATTCCTCGCTGACATGGATCTCCTAAAGTTTCACATGTCTTTCCAGTTTGGATCATTACTCTATATCGTACAGTCTAGTTTTCACCTTAATTCTTGATCCAACAACCCTCATTCACTTTAGGGCTTCAGGGCTTCGGCCTTTCGATGAACTTACATTTCTTAGACCCCTTTTGACAAAAGTGTTCAGTACCAAAATTGACCACCATTGGACCCACCTATCCTCATCCAACGGTCACCATGTATTTCCTAGATCTAATGACCCTCATTCACTTTGGGACTTCAAGGCTCTGGAATTTGGGTGAACTTACATGTTTTAGACCCCTTTTCACTGAAGTGGTCAGCGTCGAAGTTGACTGTCTCCTTTCCTTCACTGTGATCTGATGATTCTCATGTTTTCACTTCAGATAAAAAATTGACGACAATTCATTTAATCTGAGACTCTGGAATATTTATGGCTTACACTTTCCTTCCACTAAACTCGATCGGATGGTGGTGAATTCATTTGAAGTCCCTCATTGATTTAACGACTAGTGGGATTTCATGACTTTGTGACTTTGAGAGTTGGTGCCTCTACCTTATCTCGAATGTTCACCGAAGTGGTGAAGTTCCTATGTCCCGAAAATTATGTTGTCCTTCCACTTGGATTTATCTGACGATCAAGATAGATCCTGAACTGAAATAACGGTTGAGAGCTCACTTGAATTTCCTCCACTAAATCTAAAGTATCTACATTCCAGATCAAATCTTGATCCAATGGTTGGGAAACCATCTAAATCTCCTACTTCATATATGTACGTCTTCCCAACCTATGACTTCCCTTCAATATGATGGTCCTGAATTGTACGAAAAACTACATCAATGGACATGATTCCTCCTTGATTCAATGGTTGTGATTACTTTAGAAATTTAAAAGGGAACAATCATGATTACTCCACAATCCTTTGCATAGATTTTCTTAATTGGTAAACTATGTATCGGCTTCACTCAATCACACCTTCTCTCCTAATATTTTTCTGCATTGATTCCTGAGTGATTGCTTTGTTCCTCACACTATGTCTTCTACGTAACCTACTACGTTATCTCTCTTGAGATTTAATATCTCAAAGACATATTTGATCTTCTTGATAATGAAAATATCATAATACTATGTACAAAATTGATCATTTTGGCCCTCTTTGACATCAATGCCAACACCATAACATCATGTCCAAAAAAATCATTGTGAAGTGAGTCCATGGACTGCAACGTGGCTCTCCTATGGGTTGTTGGATGTGTTACAGACAGATTAAGTGGCATAACCCGCCTTGTGGGTGGTTGGGTACGTTACACCCATCCTTCTTTTTAACCAACAAAAATGGTGCTACCCATTGTGATATACTAGGTCTAATGTATCCTATATCCAATCATTCCTGTATTTGTATTTTAGGTTTTGTTAAGTACGGAATGCCCATTTTGTATGGCAGTTTTGACACAAGGGAATATCCTAGTATTAAATCAATAGAAAAGTCTATCTCTTGTCTTAGAGGTAATTCTAGTATTTCATAAAAAAAAAACATCTTTAAAATTTCTTAACACCACATAATATTCTAATTTTGGTTTGTCATCCTCGTTTAGTATATCCATTATCTGAACTTCATATAGTTGATACCCTTTCCTTATGCTTTTTTAAAACTACATGGATGATAATTGTCGTACCAAAACTGGTTTTTTTAGCCCTTGAACTGTTCTTTTAACACAATTTTCATATTAATAAACGAATGATTTATCATAACAATTTAATATCACCTTGTGTGATTCCAACCAATCCATACCAATAACACGATCATAAGATACTAAGGGTAACACATTTAAGATAACTTAAGTATTCTGGTCATTTATTTATATATCACACTTAGAAATATATTCTGATACTTTTCTTTTTATGCCAGTGGCCAATTCTACTAGCCAAGACTTAGGGTGTTTCACCTTTTTCAACTTAAAACTTGATACTAATTATGGGGTTATGTAACTCAAAATTACTCCTGGGTCTATTAGGATAGAGACTTGTTTGTTTTGTATCTTACCTTCAATTTCTAATATAATAGACTGATGATCAACTTTTCTTCCTTCCAAGGAAACATTAATTCTATGTATGTATTTTCCCATATCTCCAACTACAATAGCTTCTTGTAGATTGTGAATTGTAGTCCTAAATGTTGGATTTAAACATGGACAATTTATTTGTAAATGTGGTTCTCCACACAACCAACATTTCAATGGTTCTCTAGGACTATCTACAATCTTTTTAAATCCCAGATTTACTGGTTTGTTCCATCCTTGAGTTTGTTGTGTACTAGATGGATGGTCATTTATTTCGAATCCTTTTGTCATATTCTGATAAGGAGATGGTTTGAACCCTTTCTTATGTTGGTTCAGTTTATCCTTCTTGTTTCCCTTTCATTCTTTAGGGTTTTCATATCCTTGTTTATACTGTTCAGAACACATTTTAGCTTTCCTAAAAACTTCATTCAAAGACTTAGGATTATTAAATTCAATTATGCCTTTATAAGAGTGTGATAGAAAACTTAAAAACTTTTGAATTTTCATTTTATCCTCCTTAATATAACCTACAAATCTCAGCAGATATAAAAAATTATTAATCAAATCATCCATTGATATCTGTCCTAGTCGTAGTTCATAAATTTCATTAATTTTTCTTTCATAGTAACTTTCTGATAGGTATTGTTCCTTAAAATACTTCTTAAATTATGACCACTTCATTCTTTTCTCTTTTAATCCTTTTGTTAATTTCAGGTCTTGCCACTAGATGTTGGCCTTCGCTTTTAAGTTATAAATGGTCATTCTAACTTTCATATTATTGGAATAATTATAATGATGAAAGTACTTTTTGATGTCTAGTAACCATGCTTCAATGTCTTCACTTGTTTCTGAATCTCCATCGAATGTACATGGTTTTATCTGTTTGAGTTCACCCTCCAAGTGATATAACTATTTCCTTTTCTTAGTAGAGGGTGCTTTTGGTTATTCTCTTGCTTGAGTATTGCTTGAGGATCTATCATCTGACTTATATTCTCCACTTGATTTTCCAGATGATTTTTTGTTAGTCTCTTTGTTTACTTCTAATTTCATTGATTTACTTTTCTCGGCCATATTCTGCAACAATATTTCATTCAACACTTGTTTCTCTTCCTAATTTTTCTTAGTCTTTTCATTGTCATCCTTACAAGTATTAAGCTCCACAATGAGGCTTCTCATAGTTTCCAACACCTACGAGGTTAAACTATTATCACTTTTCTGTTCAGGATTTTTCTAGTTGATATTTCCTTCAACGTTAATTTCTTATGCACGTTTTGTCCAGATACTGTAAGGTTGAATATTATCAAGTCACTTTAACAATAAAATGTTCATCTGGGTTAGAAATTAGGCAATGATGATTTTAGGGGCTAAATTTTTCTCATGGGCTAATTTTCCATGGTTTTTCCCAAAAACATATTCACCATTCTAAAAATGATTCGCCCAAATTTTATAGGATAAAATTATTTTACCTTAAAAATCGCCAAAATTTCATACAAACTGTATAAAATACTTAGAAATTTGAATATTTTTACAAAAATATCGCCAAACATTTATAGTTGGCATATGAAGGATTAGTAATATTCGCCAAGGTTTCTACATTTTAAAATAAATTCCCATCCTTAAAATCATCCCTGAAATTAAGAATACATAATTCAGTTTAACAATCCTCTTTATGCTCATAAGTTCTTGTGTTGTTAACCTGTGCTCTGATATGATATGTAATGTACTCAAATTTCCGATAAAAAAAATTCATTTTTCATCTTGTTCTTGTTTACTTGTATCTAAAAGTACAAGATGTTGTACAATATTTACCTAAAATTATATAATAACAGCTAACCATTAATTCTTTAGACCCTTAGTATAATTATTTATACCTTATATCTAGAGACTCATTGCAAGAAACATCTATATACCATAATTTTTTAAGACCTCACTTTATGTAACAACCCCGCCGTTACGACAACAAGCGACGTACAATAAGTCAAATAGTTTTTTTTCTTTTAGTGGTACGTTAGGAAATTAAAACAATGTAATAAGAGTGACATCATCACCCCATCAGTCACGTGTATTGATATTTAATTAATCATTGAGTGCTAGAGTGAAATATTCCAGAACATTCACAAGCCAACTTAAATGAAGTGTGAGATAAAACTAGTTACTAATTAGTCTTGCACAACATAAATCAAGGTGCAATGAAGTCAACCCAATTCGACAATTATTCCAAGGCGTGCGAGAATTATGACATCTAAACCATCATTTGTTACAATAATGTTGCAATGCGCACAAGAAGAGTAAGATATAAACATTACATAATACATTATTCAAGTGTGCATTTAATCTTATTTGCTAAATTAAAACATCCACCATCATTAACAAATGCATGCAATAATCCCAATAATAATCACAGTGATATACATGGCACCAGTAAATCATCGATTAGGTTCAATGTGCGAAGAAGTCAATCAATACATTCGATCACAAATTGTCATTAACATCCAATATGTGTGTGTGATCCAAGAACTGAATTGGACATAAATCAACATCATTACAAAGAGCACAGTTAATCTAAGCACTTAGGAATTCTTCTATCCACATAGTTACATTGCGCGCGAGTAATCGAAAGCATAATGAATTGACTTTTATGGCACAAATAGTAAACTAAACCCACCACCATCCATACTTCGCATTTAATCAAGGCACAAGGTAATTACCAATTTATGATCCAAGGCGTAAGAGAATCATTATGTTTATTCCATGGTGCTAGAGGAAGCGAATTCGAATCCAATCATACTATCACCTACATAACATTACTAATGGTGTGCAAGTAATCTAAGTACTTTGTTAGTCATACTCCACATTAAATTAAGGCACACAAGAAACTGATTCTTAATCTAATCAAATTGATGGCGGAAGGTATATATTCAATCAATTTTTGGGGCACCAAGTAGCTACAAAAATCATTGCATACTTTATATATTTAAGCGCACGAGATTCTATCATGTAGAAAAAACATCCCTTCATTACTTTTCCAAAGCACAAAATCTAAGATCTACAAAAATCATTCGACCTTGTATAATTAAGCACGTGAGAGATCTATCATCTAAAATAACAATGCTTACCTTACACTTCCATTTGCGCAAGAGTAAATGCTTCTAATAATGTCTAGGCCAATGATAATAATTTACCCAATTCAATCTTCATTGAAGGGGGGTTACCTCGAAGAGATATGATTCCCAATCCCACGCAGAGGAGGAAATAAGAACACACAGAGAATTCTGGGGATCGAAATGCCAAAATGCAGAGAAGGATATTCAAATTGTTGAGGCACATCTCGATGGTTGGGAAATTTGCATGCTGCGTAGATGTAAAATACGAAAGCAGAGAGTCTATTTCGAAGTGAAAAGAGGTTGCGCAAGGTTCTGGTCACATTACCAGCCTGAATGGAAAGTAGTAAAAGAAGACTACCATTAAAAATGCTATCAGTTTAAAAAGAAACTCCCGATTGGGTGAGTTATAGTTGAAACATGAACCAAGGAGAACATTAAGAAACAAATCGCGAGTAGGTAATCTCAACCTAACTTTTGATTAGGATTCCTTTATTTAGTCATTCATGATTTTGTCATTCACGCACAACACTAGGACATCTAATGGAATAACTCGAATTCGAAGTGGTTGTCCCAAGTGAAGAATTCGAAGTGGTTGTTCCAAGCTTGAGCTCCGTCCAGTTTTTCCTTACTAACCATTGAGACCTCACATGTACCTCCCTGTCAGTGCTAGGGGTATTCGTCTTTTTTTGAGCTCCCCAAGCTGCAAAGAGGCCACGCACATAAATTAGAAAAGGTTAGCACTCTTTATCCGAGATGGATATCCCAACTCCCACAAGAAAAATCTGACAACGTAACCTTAAGCATACCAATCATTATCCATTCCTCTTCTCTACCATCCGTTTTATTTACATTACATATTATATAGAAAAAAATGTGTTTTTGTTTATCATAATTTTGGCTTTTGGATTTATATTCAAAATAAAAAGCAATCATAATTAGGAAAATGGTTTTTTAACCTTTTAGATTTATTAATGTTTTAGATTGTTGTTTATATCAATTTAAAAAAACTAAAATAATATCTTATTATATAAAGATAAATAAATATAAAAAAACTTATATTTTGTAGCATTTTCTTAAATTTCCTAAGAACAAATTTAAAAATAAAAAAATTAACGAAAACATATATCGCTCTCATAAATAACAATATCTTTCACTTATATCCCAAAGAACACTTTTGAAAATAAATAAATTAACAAGAACATATATCCCGTTCTCTCGTAAATAACAATATCTATCACTTATAGAAATGTTTCACATATGGTTAGTTAAGAACTTATATAGTGACTTGTTCCTAATGTAATTGTCAATCAATCATAGTAAATTAAAATATGTTTAGYATTGTGATACATTGATTAGTTTTCTTAATAATTTTCTTTGCTTTTTTGGTTTAAATATAGTGAAATTGGTAACTCGGTGGGATTGTATACTAACACAAGATTGATTAGGATCTCTGCTACTATAATTTCCAAATATATTGATGTAGTCCCACATGCATTACATATGTCGGCTTTACAAAGTTCAAATTAGTCAAGTCATAAGAAGTGCCTTAAGAACGAGATTATTTTATAAAAAAATTCATCTAAATTAAAAATTTATTTTTAATATTTTAAATGAAAAACAAATATCAATTATATAAGTTATAATAATTAATAATGACCTAAATATAAAGGATAAACTAATAACAAATATCTAAAGAAACAAAAATGCATAAATATATGAATATATCAAATGTATAAAGATATCAAAATTTAGTACGGTAAACTTCCACATACTTTAATATGAATGTTTTAGCTTCTAATACTTAATACTTTCTTATACTAAATTATGAGGGTATATAATTTTTTAATAAAAATGCCAAACATATATTTAAATAAATCTAAATATATGAGTATTAAGTAGGGTAAACTTCCACATAAATGTTTTGATTCTTAATATTTAATATTTTTTTTGGTTTGTTTGTGAGATTGTGATGTGTAGGATTAATTTGGTTTGAAAAAAAGTCATAAAAATCATTAGAGAATAGTAATCAGACAGTCACACCAATTTTTAATATGACTAGATTTTTTTGATAACTTAACATCATGGAATGTCTTAACAACATACTCTATCAACTAGAAACTTTTTTTAAAAAATTATGACAATATATATTTTTATCAAATAAAAATAACAAGTATAATATATATTTTTATGAAATAAAAATGGCAAAAATAAATGTAAAAGTTTAATATAATTAAAATCTATAAAATATAAATGTTTATAATACTTAAAATGTTTGAAAAGATTTTCGATTTTGACATTGGTTTATATTACATCAATTAATAATTATTTTGAATTAATATGGCTCAGACCTATTTTAATATTAAGAGTTTTTTTTAATATTAATCTATTATAATTAAAATGTTTGAAAAAAATTGTGATTTTGACATTGGTTTATATTAAATCAATTAATAATTATTTTGAATTAATATGAATGAGATTTATCTTAATATTAAGGTTTGTTTAATATTAAAATATAATTTTAATATTTATATTTTAATATTAAATATTTATTTTAATTTTTATGTTATTTTAATATAAAGAATCTATTTCTCCGGATTGGGTGCTACTTAGCATAGAGGGGCTATGTGGTACAATGTTTGGTCGAGCCTTAAATATAGGCTACCAACCCCCATCCCCTCGCCATTAAGGATGAGGTAAGCTAGTTCATCCAGGCCAATGAGCCAAGATTTCTCGCACGCGTGATGAGAATATAACCATAGAGCACTCAGTGGACTTCTTTAATGGCGGGTCTGGTCACTTTAGTCCTCATGCATTTACTCAATTTCAGAGAGCAAGATGCTCATTTGGAGCTAAAGCTGCAGCATTAGAGCATCCTTGAGCTCTAGTGTGACTGGAATGGTCTAACTATTGCCAAAGCCACTGCTTGGCACCTCCAAATGACAAGGGAACGAGGTGAGCCCCACAAGGGGGCTACCTGGTATGCTTCGACTGCATGCAAAAAGAGACAACAAAACTTCAAGCAGGCATTGTCCATGGCAAGGACATAGCTTGTCCGAAAACACAAAATATCTGAGCTGTCTTCCATGGCCTATACTGAAGAAATTATCCCGGATGAACCCATTCAAGTCCCCCCAACACACCTACTTTTCATAGTCCCAGACAATTAGAACCCGCCAACATGTTTCCCCGAGGAAACTACCCAATGGGCCGTCAAGGAACATCACAGCTCCAACACAGGAGAAGTCCAATTGGACGATTTCCCCCCCTAATATATCATAGAAGAAATTTTGGCAGACATGGATGCAGAACTGAATGCAGGAGCAGTCAAGATCCCTCCAACATAAGCCCTAGAATGAAACGATGTAGCCAAGACCGAGGCAATTTGTATAGAAGGCGAGGCGTTAGGGGCTAGTTTGGATAGGGAGGGTGGCACTGCTCCTATGCCACTTCCTCTGTCTGTCATGCAAGAGGAAGGGCGTGGCCACCTGCCACTCCTCCACTCAAACTACCTGAAGTTAATATTTGAACTACGGAGGTTGGTGGAGGACCTAATCTAATGCACTAGTCTAGTAAGCCAATGAGTAGACCTGCTCTACGAGGCCTACTCCAATACACCGCCAGGACAGTGTTGCCCGACGTGTGCACATGCCTTTATGATGACAGCCATCAAGGCTGGCGAGGACGACATGGATGAAGGCGAGGCCACCCGGTAAAATGTCACAGTTAATAGTTTTAGTCTTTTTCTTTGTTTTCCTCAGACTAGGCATGGCTAAACGCCATTATTTTATAACTCTAAGACTCAAAGATTTTTCTCAAACTAATGGCTGTCAGTTGTCTTGGTTTTCTTTCGGGCAAGACAAATGGCAACCAATCTATCTCCCTCATAGATTGCATAGATAGCCAGTTGTCTTGGTTTCCGCTTACATGACGAGTCTACTTACATGACGAGACAGTTGACAGATATGGTGTTTATGCTTGAACCTTTTTTTGGAAAGTTAATACAATAGGCTTTGCTCTTTTTTACTTAAACAAAAAATATTAAGAATCTTTTTTAATATTTATATTGTGGGGAAATTTATTAAATTGAATTTTCAAATATAATTTTAGATTTTTAATCATAATTCTTTTAGTGTATGATATTAGATACTTTTGATTATAAATTTTATAATATTATTTATTGATTATATATATATTTTTAAATTATAAATATTCTATTA
>SNQJ01S0020562.1:43833-88138 GCA_010110895.2 Picea sitchensis | reverse complement strand
TAATATATAATGCCATATTTGTGGAACACTCCTCCCATTCCCAAAAGATTCACATTTAAAACCTTGATACATATATTGATTAATTTAATAAAAAATAAAAATAAAATAATTATATATTTTTAATTGAAATATTTATATTTCAATAATATATATGTAGAAAATAACTTAATATATTAATATTAATACTAATAATATATATTTTTAGCATTGTGGTAAATGATCATTGTACTAACAATATTGTAAGAATCGAGAAGAAGAGCAGTGCGCTAGGGTTAGGGTTGCTTCAACTTTGGTACACTTGGTCACCGTTGAAGGGGATCGATGAGGCACCTCCCGTAGTGAAGCGAGGACACATGGAAAAACTGGAGGGGGTTGCAGGTGCCCAACATTTGAAACTCCACTAGATATACACTCACAACTCCTTTTTGAGTGCACATTCAAGTACAAAGATATGACATAGATTTAGGGAAAACTCCAACAAGCACAACACATCCATGGATACCTGGGAAATGTATTCCCCAAGCTCTGAAGTACATCATAAGCACACCCAGGATTGAAGAACAGAAGAAATACATGAGAGACTACGGTATAGTGGGGAAATTTATAGGGCTGTGGCCCTTTGAGCACGAGATGGTAAAATGGATACAACAATGGTGGAAGCCCAAAGGCCACTATGATCTCCAATTGGGATCCAAAGGATTATTCACTATAATCTTGCATAATTTGGAGGATATGAATCACATTTTTTATGGAGGGCCTTAATTCTTCAACTCGGCGGGACTTTTCTTGAGATTTTGGACAGAGAAGTTTATCCTTGAAACATAGGACTTTGCACATGCCATAGTGTGGATAACACTCTATTCCCTGCTGGCGGAGTTTTTGTTGGAAGAGGTACTGGTTGACATCGGCAATACCATTGTATTATATGTTAAATACTTGGAGGCCACGAAGCAACGAAGATATACCTCCTACACACGCATCTGTGTTTACCTGAATATTTCAAAGCCATTACCAAGATCCATTGCTTTGGAATATCATGATTGGGACTGGCTGCAAACCATTGACTATGAACACATACCGTTTAGATGCAGAAAATGTCATGATCATGGGAACCTCTTTAGGGTTTCCCCCTCAATACAATAAGAAAAGACGAAAACCCAGAAACAAGAAAAAATAAAGATGGCTTCATCCATGTAGCAGGCAGACACAAACAAGGAGGAAGGAGAAAAACATGTCTAACCAACAAGGAAATTCCCTCCAACAACCGATTTGAGGCTCAACAACAACTTCCATAGAACATGGATGCCCCACAGGTCCCTCTTACAAAGAAAACATATCAAAACCCAGAGAAAGCGAAAGTTGTGGACACCCCAGGTATGGCCCAAACCACTTCTCCACCCAACTCCAACACCATATCCATAGAACCTTCAGAGATAGAATATGGGGATGCAGAAATGGATCTTGATGAGCAGGATCTAGAAGGAGTAGACCTAGACCATCTAGAACAAGGTTACCATCACTAGAAACTATATGCAATCCATCCAAGCCAACTGGGAAAAGTCCACAAAGTCTTCCACCACCAAATCCAGTTCAGGTTTGGGCATACAAGGAAATACACAGAAAGAGAAACGGAAATCTCAAAAAGATAAAAGGAAGAGAGGAAGGAAATCAACTAGAAAGCTCATCCAAGAGATCAGACACTTCATGGTCAACTCTGGTCAGATCCATATCATATCTGAAAACTTTCCCCCTCTCCCCTCCCCATCCTGATCATGAATATCATCCTTTGGAATATAAGGGGACTCAACGGTCATAGTAAGCAGAAGATACTACAGGAGATTATCATAGCAGAAAAACTAGACATAATGATGCTTCAAGAAACAAAATGTGCAACGGAAGAAATGGATAAACTTTTCCCTAGCTGCTAGAAGTAAGGGAAAGGTATCTATACTGATCCTACGAGCACAACATGAATCTTGGCACTTCTCTGGAACCCAAGCTCAGTTACGATAGACATTTTTTTCACAACCAGATGGTCCATCTCTTCCACATACCAACTCATCGGCTCCACCAAGCCTAGCTACCTAAAAAATGTCTACAGACCAGCCACACCAAGGGACAAAAATGCCTTCTTAAGGAACCTGGAGGGATTGGTCATCCTAAATTTATGGAACAGATGGATTCTTAGAGGGGACTTCAACATGATATGCAATCTGGATGAGAAAAGAGGAGGAACGCGTCAACTCAAAGCAAAGTCTGGGAACTTTCAGGGGCCAATCGAAAAGCTAGGCCTCATTCACATAGACACTCCAAATGGAATCTTTACATGGAAGAATCGAAGAACTTGATCCGGATTATTTTCGGCACGAAATGAGAGCGGAGATATAATAAATAAATGCACAGAGATATTGCAAATATTCAATAATATAACAGAAATTTATCAGAGATGCAACCATAAACATAGATATACAGTAATACGTGATTTCTATTAATCAAAGAAATGTACAGAGACTGTAAAAATACAGAGTGAAAGACTCGCTAGAATGGTGGCAGCTACTCACATTCGCAAGAAGATGGTTACAATGAGGCTCTGGAGGCCTTTTTATAATAATCGGCAATGCCAAAAGTCCTAGACATCCAAAAACCTAACCCTAAGAGATGAAGCACCAAAAGTCATGTGGGCCCTGTTTGGGTAAGTTGGTGCATCAACTTCCCGGGGTCGTAACTTTTGCATATGATCTCCATTTTAGGCGTGTGATAGCTCGTTGGAAAGGTATCATCGAGGAGATTCATTTTGGGGGCTCAATTATTCCTTTGGCTATCATTGAGAACCTCGATCTAGAAAAAAAATTCATTTAGGCCCTCAAAATGCCCCTGGAAGTAAAAACCTGCTAAAAATAGTAAATTGCCAAAATGGCGAGAAAACTATTTTGAGCCATTTGAAAAAGGTGGGTGGCCCCCGATATCCACCTGGATCATAACTGGTACCCATCAGATATCTTGTCGGATGGACTACTTCCTTCTCTCTGACTATGTCATGATGGAAGGCACAACACTAGAAGCGTGCATTCTTGATGTCCATGTGTCAGATCATTGGCCCATCCAACTTTGGATTGAAATTCTTGCCACTCCAGGATGTAAACCCTTCAGGATGGAGTGATTTTGTCTCAACCACCCAGACTTTCAACAAAACACCCACACTTGGTGGATGTAGGTGTCTGTATCACACGGTTCCAATATGTACAGATTCCAACAGAAACTCAAAAACTTCAAGTAGAAGCTTAAGGATTGGAAAAAAAAACCTTCAACAATATCTTTGAAGCACAAAAGAAACTAACGGATGAAATAGGAATCATACAAAGMCAAATCTGCGATCGGGGCATCTCTGAGCAACTTAAAACATAGGAAGCATCAATAAGCCAAAAGATGAAGGAAACGAAAGCCCAAGAGCAGACGTTATGRAGGAAAAAGTCTTGGATCAAATGGATAAAAGAGGGTGATAGAAACACCATGTTATTCCATAGGTATACCATTCAAGGAAGACACGAAAATCACATTATGTAACTGATAAAAAAAAATAGGAAAACCCTCCACTCTCATGAGGATATGGAAGCAGAGTTGGTCACCTAGTATCAAGATCTCTTGACAGAACCCCAAGGGGATAGCTATCAAGCCATCACACAAGTCACACAACACATAACCTACACAATCATGTTAGAACAAACTTCAACTCTGCTACAACTCATCACGCTTGAGGAAGTGGATCAGATACTCAATGACACCCCTATGGGGAAAGCTCCAGAACCAAATGGTTTTACTTTAGACTTTTTTCATCATTGTTGGAAAATGGTAAGGGCAGAGGTATCGGAAATCATTGACGACTCTAGAGCCTCAGTGATCCAGGTGGATATTGGTGGCGACCCACCTTTTCCAACTCGCTCGAAAAAGTGTTATGGAAATTTTGGTAATTTACTATTTTTAGCAATTTTTCGGGTCCTGAACTTTCAAAGCCGTTTTGGGGCCCTAAACAAATCTTTTTGGGCATGGCCCAGTTGGATAATATCATCATGATATTTTATTACAACTATTTTATTCACTAGATATATATTTCTAACGATCTATCGTGCACCCCAAACAGAGATCGTATGTCGAAGTTACACCCTCGAGAAGTTGATACACCAAACTACCCAGAATGAGGTCAACAAAATTGTTGGCTTTCCATCTTCCAGGGTTAGGGTTTTGGATTTTAATTATGTTAAAAGTGCCTTTGGAGCCTCATTGTAACAATAATCTTCTTTCGAATGCAATTAGCCATCACATCTCTTCTAAGAGATAAGCTGTCACCATTCTAGCGAGTCTTTCACTATGTATTTTTACAGTCTTTGTACATTTCTTTCATTAATAGAAATCATGTATTACTATATCTCTATGTTTATGGTTGCATATATAATACATTTATGTTATATTATTGTATATCCATGATATCTATGTCCATTTACTTATTATATCTCCGCTCTTATTTCATATCGAAAACAATCTGGATCAATGGTATCAATGCAGGCTTCTCTTGAGCATTTTTCAATGCATGTCCCCGATGAGGTCCGAGTATAGCAAGTTGGGTCTCGAGCTTGTCTCTCTTGAAGATAATCTCTCTCGCATCCCCAAGAAACCCTCCATGGAGGAAAAAAATAATAACGACGGAGTAGATGATCCTATCAATTTGTTGCTTAAGCAAGCTCTCACACGATAGAGGGATGAAATGATGGAGAATTTTTCCTACATCCTTCAATTCCTATCGATAGAAATAGGTGCATATTCATTAAACAACCACTTTGGAAGCACCTCCCCTTTGAAGGTATAGGTTAATTTTGATATTCTTGTATTTGAAGGTCAGATAGATGCGGATGCCCTAGACAAATGGTTAAATCTGCTAGAAGGTTATTTCTCTATTTATAATTTTTTCGACAGGGAAATATCACCTTCGCGCTCCTTAAATATCTCCCCCATGTCAAACATTGGTGGGAAACTTACTTGGAGAAAATTTTTGCATAGGAGTCTGTAATATATGGGGCTAAGCCCACTTGGGAATTTTTTGTGGATGTGGTAAAGGAGAAATATTACCCTATTGGCAACAATGAGGACCAGTACATGAGATGGACAACACTGTGGCAAGAGAGGGGCCAAGTAGTTCTGGAGTTCACCAATACCTTCCATACCTTGTGCACCAAGCTAGGTATCAAAGAATCTGAATGACATTTCATTCTGAAAGACCGTGGGGCTCTACACAGATACATCCAAACTGAAATGGATTTTCTGGACATCTCATCACTCGGTGTTGTTTATCAATATGCTGTTAAAATTGAGCAGAAATTTAATCACCAGAATAAGTGGGAGTTTGGGTCTGCAAATCTGCAACAACCAAAGTATGACAAAGATGACCCTAACAAATAGTCTTCCAAAAACTAGTCCAAGCCATAGGAAAAGAAGGGTCATGGGAAGACAAAGGACACTGAAAAATGGTGCGTTTTCTACAAAATCCCATGGCACAACACCGATGAATGTCGCTCAAAATATTCATTGGTGGATGAGATCAAAGACATGGAGCCGAACCCTGATTCAGAATCTGATTATGAAAATATTGGTAAAATACAAATCATCAATGCATACTGAACTGCTATTGTCGTGACTGCAACAATTCAACTAGAAGAACCAACAGATCCTGAAGAGGGGGAGCGCCTTTTTCATTCACAAATGTGGCTGAAGGGGACCCCATTGCATTTTATTATTGATAGTGAAAGACAGAAGAACCTTATCTTAGCAGAGGTTGTCAAACAGTGGGGATTGTCGACAACACCACACCCACACCCATACAACATCAGGTGGCTTCGCCAAGGATGAGATCTTCATGTCAACCAGAAATGTTGATTGTCATACGGAATCCATCCCTTCAAGGATAAGGTATTATCCGATGTTTCCCCATTGGATGTATGTGATGTTCTCTTGGGCCAACCATGTATGTGGAAACACCATGTTGTTTATGAGTCTCGACCCCATAGTGTCATTGTTACCTTGGGGGGGCATCTCTATAGAATTCCAGAGGTAGTTCCAACTACTGTCCCACCTAAAAAGTTCTGCAAGGTAGTATCTCATACTACAAAATTCAACTTCTTCACAATCTGTTCAAAGGGAGAACAAAAGGATATTGCAACCACTACAACCTCATCCCAAGAACCTTTTATCCAATAGAAGTAGGTCGACAAGATTTCAGCAAAGTGTAATGATTCCTTCTGCACACAGGAATATCATGTAGCCAGACTGGTTAAAAGTTTCCAACCCTTCCAGCCACATGTTCATGACAACCTTCAACAAGCTAAGTAGTGCAACTTCCCTAACAAGGCAAGCAACTCATCAAGATGCAGATTCAACAAACACTTTTCCATATTCCCCGAGAAATCAATGCAATGGAGACCATTTCTTCCTAAGGAAGGAGGATTGATCCAGGTGGATATCAGTGGCCACCCACCTTTTCCAACTGGCTCAAAACAATTTTTTGGCAATTTTGGCAATTTACTATTTTTAGTAGTTTTTCAGGTCTTGAACTTCTGGAGCCGTTTTGAGGCCCTAAACAACGTTTTTTGGTCATGGTACGATCGAAAAATATCATCATGAAATGTTTTGCCAACTATTGTAGTCCTCGGATAGATTTTTCTAACGATCTATCGTGCACCCCAAACAAAGATCATGTGCCAAAGTTACACCCCCGAGAAGTTGATACACCAAACTGTCCAAAACGGGGTCCACAAAAATGTTGGCTTTTCATCTTCCGAGGTTAAGGTTTTGGATTTTACTTAGGTTAAAAAATCCTTTGGAGCCTCATTGTAACAATCATCTTCTTGTGAATGTGAGTAGCCGTCACATATTTTCTCAGAGATAAGATGTCACCATTCTAGAAAGTCTTTCACTCTGTATTTTTATAGTCTCTACATTTCTTTCATTCATAGAAATCGTGTATTATTGTATCTCTGTATTTATGGTTGCATCTATGATACATTTTTTCTATATTATTGGATATCTGCGATATCTCTGTGCATTTCTTTATTATATCTCCGCTCTCATTTCATGTCGAAAATAATATGGATCACTCGAGTCAATTCCTTCTGATCCTTAACTCTAACTTCCTCACCCTTATTTCCAAAGAAGAGCTAGTCAATCACCCAAAATAGTTCTGACCTATTGCTCTTTGCATTGTCATATACAAGCTCTTAACAAAGGTGATTTCCCAGATACTCAAACCTATCCTCCCCTTCATCATTTCACCAGAGCAATCAGGGTACGTGGAAGGAAGACAAATCTTGGATAACACCATCCTGGCACATGAAGTTATCCATTCATTACAAAAGAATCACACTCTAGGTATGTTATTAAAACTTTACCTTTCCAAATATTTTGACAAGTTAAGTTGGGGATACATGAGCTTGGTGCTCTTAGCCTTTGGTTTTGACCCTTCCTGGGTAAACTGGATCCTAAATCTCAGCTCCTTTTCTTTCTTTTCAATCCTCATCAATGAAGTCCCTTATCCACCATTCTCTCCCACTAGGGGGATCAGACAAGGAGATCCTATGTCCCTGTTCCTCTTCATTATCATGGAAAAAGGTCTTAGCCGCTCCATTCAAGATGCTATAGAAAATCAAACTTTGGCAAGATTACCCTTGCATGGCATAGATCCTTTGATCTCTCATAGTCAATTTTTTGATGACACTCTAATGATGGGTTCCCCCATGGTCCATGAGGCCCAAACAATCCTCTCCATTATTCAAACCTTTTGTGAGGCATCGGGAATGGATATTAATAAGGACAAATCCCAGATCTTCTTCTTCAACACCCCAATGTTGATACAAATCCACATTACCAAAATCTTTGGTTTCACTCAAATCTCCCTTCCATCCAAATATCTAGGTATCCCCCTCCTTGACAAAACACTCAGAAATAGTTCTTGGGAAAGTCTCCTTACCTCATTTTCGAAAATACTTTCCTCTTGGACCTATCAGGCTCTCAATCTTCCTAGTTGCCTCACCCTTCTCAAGTCCGTTCTATAGGCCTTGAAAATCTACACCTTCTCAACCCTTGCAGCTCCTAGCTTCGTTCTCAATGTCATTTGAACCCTGTAGAGGAACTTTCTTTGGCAGGAGTTTAAAGAGGGAAATTTTTTTTGATGATCATTTGGGAAAATCTTTGTGGAGCTAAGGCTCAAGGGTGTCTAAGAATAAAATACCCTTCAACTATGAACAAATTCCTGCATGCTAAGATCCGGTGGAGATGGCTAAAGAGACCTCAAGACCTATGGGCCAATCTTTGGAGAAGAAAGTACACACCCAACATAGCTGAAAGAAACCTCATTAGATAGAATGGAGACACCCTGGGCTCCTTGATTTGGATGGAAGCCAAGAAACATTGAATCTTGGTGGTCAATAATGCCTTCAGGGAGATTCGTAATGGTCAAACCACCTTCTTATGGAATGACTAGTGTAGACAATTACCTATTCTAGCGCACGATGCCTGGGATGACACCTTCCTCACCCTGGCTACCCAAGCGGGGATGAAAAAAGTAACATATTATTGGAAGGACAACTCTTCAGATGCCACGTGGAGATGTTGGAAATGCACAAGAGAGGACCTTCACATCGAAGCACACGTGGACTTACAACCCTGGTACAACCTGACCAATTCCAGGAAAATTCCCATTCTTCTAGGAGAGGACATATTGCAATGGGTAAATTATTCAAAGGGCACTTTCACTGTCCAATAAGCTTACAACATCAAGGAAAATTTCAATCTCCTTCACCCTAGAAAAGTCTGGAATAAAATTAGGTCACTGAAGCATTGGCCCAAAATCAATATCTTCCTTTGGTTGGTGGCGCATGTTAGCATTCTCACTTGGGGAAATATCATGACAAGGGGGTTCACAGGGCCTTCCGTATGCCCTCTGTACATGAATAAGGAAGAATCGATAAATCACTTCCTAAACATTTTCCCCTTCAACAACCAAGTTTGGGATCAATGCACATCTATCATGCACACTTTAGATCATAAATGGGAGACCATAAGAACAACTATCTAAGAGTGGAGAGATGTGGCCTTCCAATAGCCCATTTTAAACCGCATATGGTAGTTACTCTCCAGTTTCATCCTCTAACAACTCTTGAAGGAAAGGAATCAAAGAATCTTCAGGAACATTCATCACAATTAGAAAAACTGCTAGACTTGAAGCTACACCAATATAACAGAAACAATCAGTCTGCAGCATTGGAATGAAACAAACCTAACCTGTCCACTTCAAGAACAAAGCATCTTGAAAAACTGGAATCTTACGTTAAAACCGAGTTCACCCTCCACTCCTAAGAATCACCGTTTTAGGGAAAACCCCTCTCATTGGTCCTCTCCTCCTAAATATTTTATCAAATTGAATTTCAACGGATCCTCCAAAAGAAATCCGGGTGCATCAAGCTTCAGAGTGGTCTTTCAAAACCATCAGGGGAACGTATTGCTCATCTATGCGGGAAGCATAGGCCACACCACTAACAATGCTGCAGAATTGTGGGGGCTTACAAGAGGTTTGCAAATTTCTCTAGAACAAAATTTTGATAAACTAATTGTGGAAGGCAATTCGCAAGTGGTGCTCAATCTCTTCTAGAAAATCCTGAATTGTGCAGATCCTTAAAAAATCTCGCCCTATTGGCGAATATCTTATGGAATCAGGAAAATTGTGACACCTATCCAACCCCATCAAGCCCTCATCCCCTCACATGTGAGACATAAATAAAATCAGATTACATACTATCTCCCCAATATTGGAACAAAATTGGAGGGACCAAACTTTCTCTGCCAAGCTTCAATCCACCAGATGCATCCCATCCTCCAGAGATGCAAGGAAAATGTTCTATCCATTGACAGTTCCTCGGATGGGGTGATAGTGCAACCCATGAGTCATATGGAAACAATAGGTGATCACCAACATGGAACCAACCATGTGACATGCACGTTCCGTTCCCTCCCTTCCATGCCATGCATTTAATGCAAATCCTTTGTAATCAAAGTGCCATTACTCCTAGTGTGCCCTCCTCTAGCCTCCCATCCCCTCGATGGATCAGTCTTTACTCTACTCATGTGTATCCTCTTCCACCAACGATATTTTCATAATGAATCTCACTAGTCTTTATCATAGCTCTATTCGCTTTTGGTTGAGTCCCCCAATAGACTGCGCCCTCCCGTGCTGCTCCTTGGCTTCCTTATCCTTATTCATGTGCTTTCTTTCCCTCACCATGCTTCATTCATGCTGAGACAACGAGGGAAGTCAAAACACGACTCATATAGGAAACCAAATCGACCGCACTTGGAAATCCTCCCCCACCTACCCCTTCACCCTCTCACAGTTCATCACCCTCATCGCCAACCTCCTCGGTTCAGTATGGCCGTAGCCTCAGCGGTCTTTCTCCCCTCTCCTCACCCTATGCATGTAGGATCGAATGGTTAGATCTCTTGGGAAACTCTCTAGGTTTCAAGCCAGGGAAATTTTAGACTTGGCCTCCTCTTCGTAGCTAGCTCTCATCGTTCCTCCCAATTCTCCTATGAATTAGGCACATGAGCCTTCACCAGTCCATTCTCCCCCAATCCAAGATTCGAGTGAAGGTTTTTGCGCCAGTCATGGACATCAACAAGAGCAACCTCACTCATGCTCATACTATGCCTCCTCCACAAAGTTACAAGAAGGGCTTGCAATTCTGCAAGGCCTAGTATTTGAATTACAAAAGGATTTGGACGACCTGCGTTTTCATTTGGAAGTCTTGGACAGGAAGGGGACACAATTCCTACAAATGCTTTCATCCTTGCATGGATTGTGCCACCCCTCAAATGTGGAACCAAATGCACCAGGGAATGAACAACCGATACCGACACCAATTACGCACATGTAACCAGAGGAGGAAGAAACAACAAACATGACTCCAACGCTCAATACCACCTCTGGGGACACGTGGCCATGCTACAAGAAAACAATCTGAACTGTAGAGGTGTCTCTTTGCATGGTCTGCTGGATGTTTAGATTACATTTTTCCACTTGTCTCTTTTAGTTATATTATGTCTGGTTTGACTTGTGTTATTCATAGCGGGAACAATAAATTGGTTTCCCCCATGGGGCGATGTTATTTTTGTGGTTAGACATTTTCTTATGAATGGTCTTGAGATACATTGGTTCTAGACCTGTTAGGATGGCTGAATTGGTTTTCCCATGGGGCAATTCAGTTATTACAGTCTGGGTTAAACTGTTGATGTTGTAATTTTTTATTTAGAAAGGTTTTTTTATAGAATCTTACTTACAATATATATACAATTTTAAAAAATAATAAAAAAATATATATCTATACAATTATTCAATAAGATAACGTTTTCTTTAAAATACAAGGATGTACATCTATCATACTAAGGTTTATGTTATTCCAAAATGAAATGTATCATACTAAGGTTTATGTTATTCCAAAATGAAATGCCCCAAAATATGAAAATTTTAATTTTAATACTTACTTCTCTCATATATATATATATATATATATATATATATATATATATATATATATATATATATATAATTGGTTCCTTTTATTATTTTTATATTCATGTTGTTTTTGTCTTTTGGGATTTAAAATGTTTATTTATTTTAAATCGTGTTTTTTTTTTTTTTTTTTTTTTTTTTTTTTTTTTTTTTTTGAGTTTTTCTTTTAATGCATTATTCTCACAAGAATACCAAATATTTAAGTTCTGGTTTCCAAAATGTTATAATTTTGAGCTTGAGGAAAAACATAGTGCTAATGGGGTAGCACCTCTTTTTGATTTTGGGCAGCCTTAAGAAACTTACAAATTGGATTCTTACAAAAAAAAGGGGGTTGCTAACGAAAGAACAACTTCAAATTGTGGATCAATTTTTTAATTTTGTTGCAATGGTGCTCATTGTCAAGTTTGAAGGTTTTAGAAAAGTTATATTCTTAAGATTGAAAAAGAAATGGTCCTACTTTTTGCACCACTTTTCAAATTGAGGGTTTATTTTAAGTTTTTTTACAAATTTATACTGTTACTGCCATGGTTGCAAAGATGACACTCCTACTCTCCTCTTAAAAAAAGGGTGCTACTAGTAGCACTACTTTTCAAAATGGGGGTTCATTTTCGTATTTTTGGCCCAACAATATAGGGTTTTAGGGATAGAGTTCTCATTTGAAAACACCATCAAGGGATATGATGCAATAAACATGTTCTTTGAAAAGGTATAAATGTACTTTAGGATACCAACCTCATTGTATAAGATAAAGGTACATATTTATGATTTCCTTTTGGACTACACATTGTAAGAACATGGACACCAACTTAAGAAGATCCATAAATTTCCATCCATAGAAAAATGAGTAGAGAGAGGTAGTGAATGGGAAATTGGTTAAACTTTTGAGGGGTTATAATCAAATGCATCCAAATAGCTATGATAAAAAATTTATATTTATCCAACACTCTTATAATAGATAAATATACCTCTACTAGTGAGTCCTTTTTTGAAACTTGATTTGGGTATTTTCCATATTCATTCTTAGATTTTTTATATGGAAAGTAAGGAGTGTTGGATAGTTGGTTGTCATGGATGTCAACCCTAGTGAATCCTAGAAGAAGCCCCGAAGCAAGGTTGGAAGCATTTAGAAGTGATGGTGTATTTGGAGAAGTCTCCAAAGTGATCCCCTTATGGAGTAGATTTAAGCATGGGTCTCACGGGAAGACGCTTTGAAGAAGTATGCAAGAAGACATGGAAAGATGGTTAAGTGGTTGAGAAGCCCCATAGGTGTGGTCATGAATCCCATACTTGTTTGAAGAAAAATATGATGAAGGACATTACACATGTATGAAAAAACATCATAGATGGAAATTCCCCATCATGTTGTTTCAAACAGTATGTGGTATTTCATGTGGTTCTTCACAATTCAGGATATTTTCTCTATTAAAGATAAAGCATTGAAATAAAATGAAGAATCTTTGGTCCTAAGGACAAAAAATTAGACATCAATCCCTAAAAAGTGTTGCAAACCAAAAGTTACAAGTTAGACCCATTGAAATGAATATTAAAATAAATATTAATGATATTGTTGGTAAATTGGGCCCCAATGGAGTAATAATTAGAATTTAAATTGAATTTTATTTGGGTCAAGTTGACCCTAAAAGGAGGGTGTCATATCTATTATAAATAAGGAACCTATGAGTTCATTTGGAATATAAGCTCAAGTGATTTTTATATGAGGTAACAAAGGATATATGAGGATAATTTCAAAGGGAACATGAAGTGAAGAAGGGAGAAATTCCAAGGGAGGATGAAGTCTTGTGATGTTTTGTTCTACGGTATGTTATTTAAATGTCATCTTACCATTTTCTCTATAATTTGTTTTATAGAATGATTCCAATATAGATACTTGGAGGATATTAAGAAGACATGTCAAGGTACCTTTGTTGAAAATTTTAGGTTTTGGTTCATTGCAGTTTTGGAGATACACTCTGTGGAAAATAAGGTTTTTGACTAGTCCTTAAACTAGTCCCTAACAAGTGTTTTGTTCTGAGAAAAATAGTCATAACTTCTTCATAGGATCCAAATTTTGTGAGACAAATTGAATTGGAAATATTGTAGTATGTAGTAAGGTTTATGCGAGTTTTAGAACCAAATATCAAATATTCAGTGTAGGGAATGCTCTATAAGTTCGCTCTCCAAAACATGCCAAAATTCAGAAAGGTCTACAATTTTAAGTATAAATCCTTTCCAGGGATGATTCAAGTAGTGAAACTTAGAGGAATTTTAGATATGATATTGAAGAATATTGGGTAAAATTATTATACCTTTATTTATTACAAGTACAAAGTTATGTTTGTTGAAAGTTAGGGTTTGTGACTAATAAAAAAACTAGTCCCGCGAGAGTGAAGTAAAGTTAAATGAAGATGATATCATTTTCTTGAATAATTTGAGGAAGTTATGTAGGTGTATGATCACATACACTAGGTTGATACATGACTAAAGGTATGCTTTCTATGTGTTTTATTTGTATGGTTATGGTACATGCTTAAGGAATATCTTGGATGGATTGGCAGATGCTTAAGGCATGCTCTTGGCACATGGTTTGAGGTGTATATTGGGCTATTTGAAAATGTGATTTGAGGTGGATTTATGGTACATGGTTCATGGATGTTATGGTACATTGTTAAAGTCATATATTTTTTATCATGGCACATACTTGAGACATATCTTTGGTACATGGTTTGATGTTATGGAATATTCTTGAGACATATATTTTGGTACATGGTTGAGACATATCATGAATGATATGGAATATTTTTTAGGCACATATTTTGTGCATGGTTAATGGAGGACATGGAACATTCCTAATGTATGCCTTGGCACATGGTTTGGATACTTGATGTTGGGCATATCTTTTTATCTTGGTATATGATCTATGTGAGTGGATGCATTTTTACTTGATGATGATATTGGTGATGAGATATCAATAACAATAAAAGTGACACTAACATCGACACTGACAATGATAGTGACAAAGACAGTGATATGGATAGTAACAGGTTGGATGAAAGGTTGATTATCATTGAGAATGTCAATGAGAGACTTATTCTACACTTATATTTCAGGGTGGACGGAATGGGAAAGGAAAGGGGGTCGTAGCCTCCTTCTGGTTGGATCCATAGAAAATAGGGATTTGGATCTTCATTCAAATTGGAGCTTGTAAATTAGGGTGTTGGAGCCTCATTCCGGTTAGCGCTGGAGAATTTGGGGACTTGTATATTCCTTCAGGTTCGAGTTTGTAAACAAGGGGTTGGAGCCTACATTTAGTTGGTACTGAAGAATTTGGAAGTTGGTTCTTCCTATGAATGTAATCTTTTCATATATAATAAAACATTTTTAGTTTTTCTCCCATTTGGGTTTCCACGTAAAATTTTGGTGTGCTGTGTATCTTCTGATATGATGTGATTCATTGTTTATGGTTATATGTTTATGATATGTTAAATGCAATCATAAGTGAATGGAATAATTGATAAGTTAATGTTGTGATTGAAAATGGTAAAAAATGCTCAATCCTGATTCACCCCCCCCTCTCAGTATTGGTGAATATTCCAGGAAGGAGGAGTGATGAAGACACCATATGACATGTATTGAAGGATGATTTTTTTTTATAAGATTAGGCATGTTGTTCTATTAAATGTCGAGATATAAAATAATGCGTTGAGTTTTTTAATTGTCCAAGGTTTCGAGTGGAAACTTTTCCCATCATGGGGGACTCTTGAAGCAATGAGGATTGGAAAGAGTACTGAGAGGAGGATTTAAGGGTTAAAATTCATGTGAAGGTTGGGGAAAATGGATAGATACTAGCCATTAATATTTGACCTAATCGAGTTAAAGAGAAGAAAAGATATATTATTAATAATTAATGGGGAGAAATACATTGAGGTAAAATAGAATATAATTAAAGAATAAAAGGATAAATTAGTTAAATAGTTAAGGTTGATTCTTTTATTAATAATTAAATAATTAATCAATTGTGACCGAAGATATTAATGACAAGGTTAAGATAAGGACCAATAATAAATAACCAAGTTCAAAGGTCTAAGGTCAATTAACTAATAAATTAGTAAAAGGGTTAAGTATTGACTCTTTGATATTAATCAAATAATCGAACAAAGGGAGGTGAAGATGTTAATGACAAGGTTGAGATAAGGACCTATAATAATTAAAAAGGTTAAAATCCAAAGATTAGGAACATCCATTTGAAAATACATCAAACATTAAAGAAGTCATAGGAAAATTATAAATATTGGCGTGATCAACAAAAAATTGGTAAAACATTCAATGTGAGACATAGAGCTTGGTTATATATAAACAAATAAAGGCTATATGGTAATGTCAAGAATATCAAAGCTTTGTACTATGGCCCTTTTGAAGTTTTGGTGAAGCTGAGATATAATTCTTATGAACTCATTCTACCCCATATATGTGCATGTACTTAGAAATGAATGTGGGGAATTTGAAACTCTATGAGCCTTCCATATGGACCAAGAAACTGGTGAGAAATTCTTACCTACCATATAGGAATTAGCACCAAATATCAAAAAACACATTTTTATATAAGAATTCGAGGAGAACTAGATGAGGGTAGGACGGACTATCATAAGTTGGGTTAAAAGAAAAGCTTGTAGGAAAGGCCAAATGGTACTTGAAGGAGAAGGTAGGGGGGAAATTTCCTTACCTCCTTTAGTAAAACTTTTTGGAGACCAAAATCCTCTCCAAATGGAGAGTTATGATATGAGGTAGATCATTATATATTTTTTCATCTATTTTAGGAATTTTTGGGTGGAAAATTTGGAGCTATTGGCTTGTGGGGATCATTTTATGGGAAGTACCAATTTGGTTATTTGGGGAACAAAGAATTTTGAAGGATATGTGAGGCCTTTAGTGGTTGTTAATGGGGTCAAAAAATTGTGAACATAGCTCCCAAAATTTTGACATTATTCTACACTTTGAAATATTTCCAACAATTTGTGAATCACCTTAATTGGAGTTTGTATGCAAAATTTATGCCTCGTGTAAGTTGACTAATACTATTGATCACCATGGTACCAAGTGGATGCCATGTCATCTTACATTACTCACCCATGTGGATATATTCATGTGTAGAATTTCAAAAATATTCTAGAGGATCCAAAACCCTAACATTAATTGGTAGTTGAGGCATGGAAAAACTCTAACTCTAACCCTAGATGACTATGAGGATATGTTAAATATTGGGCCACTAGGGAGGGAAGGAGTTCCATTTTCATTGTATTAAGTGTTGTTCCATAGGAGATTAGAGCATTAAGGGTGCAATATAGAAGTTAAATTGATAAAGTAGAAGATCTTGTAGCAATCATACTATTCACAATGTTCATCACAACTTCATAGTGAGTGCTCCTTTGTTTGTAAATTTGCATTGAACACAATTGAGAATAACATAGAAGAGCATAGGCCTGACCTTGTATTTGGGGTTTTCTGATGATACATGTTGTGTTCATTGAGTGGATAGTGTGTTATTTTCTTGTCTCTTTCATTTCAATTTTAGTCTATTTAGTATTTCATGCATTAAAATAGTAACATTAAATTTGGAATCTATGTAAAACACAGTCAAATAAGATATTTCATAATATTGTAAGATTTGTCCAAATAAACTATTCCATTGGATTTTATAAATTAAGATTATAATTCTTATATTTGCCTTAATTATTTCCAAAAACACGTATATTTTTCTAATTTTAGTGGCATAAAATTACATTTATTACAAGTTAAATGGAACAAATTATATGAATATATCGAATCTATTTGTAACAAAAAGTTCTTATGTGTTTTTTCAAGTGTCATATCATTATATTTTGAGGTTATTGAACCCATGTAGGAAGATGACAAATAACCATTTTTACCTTGTACCTAACCATACCTTTGTTGTTTAAATTGAACATTGTTTGATAAATTTATATAAATTTATGAGAAAAATAGAATACCTGAAGTTATAATTCAAGTAGTATGTTTAACTTGAACATTGTTTGATAAATTTATATAAATTTAAGGGAAAAATAGAATACATGAGGTTATAATTCAAGTAGTAGTAGGTAAATATTTATTTTTCGTTCTTTGATGATAATTTTCATAATTTTACAACACTTTTGAAACTTCAAAGACCATATGTTTGTCATATGAACCACAATTAAGGTGCTTAGTCATTTTAAAGTGGATTTGTTTTTGGAAAATCTTTAGTTATAAGGGCTTTAAGGGGTTCTTTTCTAAATTTTTCCAAAAATACTTTTTTAGATATTTAGGATGAAGATTAAGTTTAAATAAAATGATTTAGAATAAGCATGAAAATGTGGAAAATTTGATGCTAGAGCATTCATGATATGAGAAGTTTATGTATGGATAAAAAATGTTTACTATTCCGTGATGGAATAATAATAATAATAATAATAATAATTTATTTTTAAGGTCACAGCCAAGCCAGACACTAAATTGGTGTATGAGACCTTCTTCACTCAGCGATTTTACTGATCAAATCTACGGAAGCATGCATACCCTACCTCCTATGAATTTGAACATGTGACATTTTACGAGGAAACACATGTTCTTAACCATTAGGCTCACTTAAACTATACTACAAAGTGACAAACAAAGTGTATCTCGCTAATTCATAAAAAAATTATATGAATATAATAAAAACAATTTGAAGTTTTAATACATAAATAGATGTGTATCTCGCTAATTCATAGAGGATTTAGATGAACATAATAGAAAGTTTTAATACATAAATAGATGAGTTTTATAGAGAAAATTGTGTCAGAGACAAGTGACAACGATAGGATAGATTGAGGGGAGGGTATTTTTTTTCAAGAAACGTAGCGGGGATCGGTATGTGAAGAGGAGAAAAACTTATTTCTGTGGAGAGGAAGAGCGCATACCAATGGAATAAGAAGTTGAAGGGACAGGTATGGAGTAGAGGAATACTTATAGATAGACACATACTAAAATAGGTGACCAGTATGTGTGCCGAGTTTGGTGGAGAGATTGACAAAGAGTTAAAGATAATAGTTATATGTATAAGAGATTTTTGTATTCTATTTATTATATAATATCAACATAATATATATAATTTTCCTTGAGATTACATACTAGTTCGAAATGGATGATGTTATTGTTATATTATATTAGTTTCTCTTATGTTACCATTGTTTTATAAGCAACATACATTGTTGAGTATTTTATAAGCAACATACATTGTTGAGATTAAGGGACGTGCTTAGTGAGATTTCAGATTATAGAAATTTAATATTAGGTATATTTATGTTTTATTAATTTTTTTAATAAATTTTATTATTTATTTTGTATGGTTTTTTTTTTTTTTTTTGTTAATTTGTGCTGGATTTGTTGGCCTGAGCCACACCAACCTTTAATATGGTTGGATTTTTTTGTCCCCGCAGGTTTCGGTGACTTTAACAACACGGAGTGGCTTAACAACACACTTTGTCACCGACTGTCCTACACCTTGGGAACATTTATTTTTGTATGTTAATAACATAAACAAAAAATCTACAAAATTACATATGTTGGTATTTTATTTAAATTATAAATAAAAAAATATAATAGAAAAATGCACGTTAATGTTTTGATGGAGAGGTTATACAACATATGCTGAAATTTTGTTTAATCTCTCTTTTCAAAGATTTTATATAGAAAT
Source organism: Picea sitchensis (assembly GCA_010110895.2). Classification (NCBI taxonomy): domain Eukaryota; kingdom Viridiplantae; phylum Streptophyta; class Pinopsida; order Pinales; family Pinaceae; genus Picea; species Picea sitchensis. The sequence continues at coordinate 68,804 of SNQJ01S0020562.1, read as the reverse complement.
CAAATTTTATATTTGTATAGTAAATACATATTATTATATATATATAATTATATCAAAATAGTTATTCATATATAGATTTATAAATAATGGAATATACTTATTATGTATATTTGTGATTTTGAAATTATTTTGGAAAAAAATATTAATCTTAGGTTAGAAAGTTGCATTAAAAAAGTTAAAAGAGAGGTAGGATTTAGGAAATATCATTATACTATGGAGCATCTTGTTACCATTAGTATTATTGGAGAGGAGTTCAACAATACAATTCTTTTTCCTTTATATGCTAGTCAAAGGAGAAATAAGAACTTTATCTGGGAAATTAATGATAAGAAAGGAAATGTTCACTATGGTCAAAAGGAAATTAAAGAAAAAGAAGTAAGAAATTCTAGCACATTCTACAATGATATTGATCAGTCCTTCATGGAAGAATGACTGGAATTAGTTAGGTTATTTCCCAACTTTGTAACTTATTGGGAGCTACACGATATGGAAAAAAGAGTTACAAAGGATGAAGTTTATGAAGTTATTAAAGGTTTTTCCAGCGACAAGAGTCTTGGACCGGATGGTTGGACTTTCGAATTCTACCATTATGTTTCTAGCTCGTTGGTCAAGATTTGGTGGAGATGGTAGAATAAAAAAGGTTGAAAGGGGAGATCGTACCCTCGATCAATTATACTTTTGTAGCATTGATTCCAAAAGTCAACAAACCTTCATCTTTCAGTGATTTCAGACCAATTTCGCTGTGTAATCTCTGGTACAAAATCATTTCCAAAATCATTTTTAATAGACTTTGACCTATACTATCCAGAGTAATCTCAGAAGAACAACTTGGTTTTCTTAAGGGGCGACAAATCTTGGATGCTATAGGAACTGTTCAGGAATGTTTGCACAGCATTAAAGCAAGGAAATTGAAAGATTTAATCCTTAAAATTGATTTGAAGAAGTCTTATGACTATACCAGTTGGGACTATTTAAGGCTGGTGCTGCATCAAAGTGGTTTTTGGATTAGAGACTATGAATTGGATCATGGCCTATGTAGTTTCCACTACCTATGCTACCTTAATTAACAGAGAGGCAACGATTTTTTTTTAAAGTAGTGAGGGTTTGTGACAGGGATGTCCAGTATCTCCTTTAATATTTATTTTAGTAATGGAAGGTCTTAGTTTGTCTTTAAAGAAAGAAAAATCCGAGGGCTAGATTACAGGGATTAGAGTTTCTAGTATGATTAGGATCTTGCATTTACTTTTCGTTGATGACATACTTATTATGACAAAAGATTCTAAAGTTGAATGGAAGAAAATACAAAGTATACATTAAGTATTTTGTCGTGCTTCAGTTTTAATCATAAATATCCAAAAGTCCATTGTTATGCATGCGGGTGTCGACCTGATTACACTTCAAAGAATTTGAGAAGTTTTGGGTTATTCTGTTAAAGATCTCAATTGTGGTTTCAAATATTCGGGATACTTGTTGAAACTAGGGAGTTATAAATCGATGGATTGGCAGTGGTTAGTGGAAAGTTTCGAGAAAAGGATCAACTTTTGGTGTAATATGTGGCTCAGTCTGGGAGGTCATCTGATTCTTATCAAATCCGTGCTTGAGATCTTGTCGGTCTATTGGATGACTCTAGCCCATATATCTGTATCGATGCTAACTAAGCTCCATAGACTTAGTTATGATTATCTGTGGTTTGGAAATAAAACAAAGAAGTGCTACCATCTTTGTAATTGGAAAATTATAGAAAAGCCAAAGCAAATGGGAGGTTGGGGCTTACATAAAAAAAAATCTTTTATAGAGCATTGGCTACTAATACTTTATGGCATGCTTTAATGAAGCCCGAGATTTGGCAAAGATTTATCAAAGAAAAATATCTTCCTCATGTCCCAGTAAGTACTTGGTTAAGGTCGGCTGTGAGCTTCACTCCATTTGGATCACAAACATGGAAGAATATTTTGAACACTCTACCAATTATCCTTGATATAATAGCATGGTCTCCTCGCACAGGGAAGTAATTATTATAGGTAGAGATTGTATCAGTGGATTGAATGAAGCTTCTTTATGATCGGAGGAACTAACTCGAGAATTAAACAAAAAGTGTATTTTCTTTCAGTTTCAAGCAAGTTGGCCTTCATCAATAAGCGTGTTGGGGTAGGAGTGGGTCATGAGCAGTGAGTTGGAGATGGAAGGGGACCTGGGTAATGAATGGGGAAACTATAGGAAATTTCTATTGCATGATGGTATTGTACTGAAGGAACACCCTGATGAACTTAAGTGGACAGGTGTTGACAATAGTGGTATTATATCAGTAAAAAATGTTTACAATACTCTATCAAACAAATTCTGGTCCGAAAAGGTAGAACGCTAGAGATTCCAATTATGGAAATGGAGATGTTTGTTACGAATTAAACTCTTCCTATGGATTTTGTTGGATAATAAGATTCTCACCTGGGAAAACCTTCAGAGGAGGGGATGGTATGGTCCGGGCATATGTTGTCTGTGTGGAATAAATGAAGAGTTGAGCCAACATATTTTTGTTAGATGCCCTTTCACTGTATCTATTTGGGAAAAAGTAAAACTGAGTTTAAATTTATCAATTGGCTGGAATGGAGGTTCTGTCCGAGAATGATTAAAAAACTGGTCTTTTCAGAATAATTTGAATAGATAGATAGTTGCATACATCTATTGGTTCATTTGGATGTACCAGAACAAAAGAATTTTTGAAGGAAGATTACCCTCGGCAAACAGAGTTCTTTTTCTTGCTACAGGATTTGGAGCCTCGAAACAAATCAATACAACAAAATTTTAAAAAAAAACACAATCAAATTATTTCCCTAATGATAAGGTTCTATCTTAGTTCGATGGGGCCTCACAATTCAATGGAAATCGGTGTGGAGCTAGAGGAGTTATCAAACTAGATAATGTAATGGAATATCGATGGACTTTAAACTGTATTTGAGGTACTAATTCAAAGGCGAAGCTTATGGGAGCCTGGGAAACCATCATTTTAGCAAAACGTCTTGGTCTTCAAGATCTACATTTGATAGGGGACTCTATGATTGCGATAAATTGGCTTATCGGTAGAGGAACTATACAGGTGGAAAATTTGGAGAGCTGGAAAAATAGAATTATAGACTTATTGTCTTCTTTCAAGTCTATTTCTTTTGTTCATATCTATCGAGAGAATAATACCACTGTTGATGAGCATTCAAAATTAGCATTGAACTCTCCAGTGGGTCATATATCATACAACAAATGGTCTGGTGAATAGGAGGGTCATGTTACTATTCTCAAGTTGTAATCTTGTATCTTATGGTTTTGAGCATAGTCTCGTGACTTCTGAACTGACTTTTTGATATAGTAATATTTTGTTATGGGTTAATTTCAAGACTGTAGAGTCTTCGATGTAACATTTTGGTTCTAGGATCCTAGTGGAAAAGATGTCTAGTTGTTTTATTGACTGGGTAGATATGGTCTTGTGCAGAGACATTAGTTGTAATGGAAGTCTAGAATTGTCGGTTTTTACAATTCTAGTGACAAGGCAGTCTTGTAAAAGGATTATATTAACATAAATATAATGTGCAATTTTCTCTGGAAAGAAAAAAGGAGGACTTCAACAATACTAAAACTAATCTTTTTTGTTGTTTTGTTGACTTTAGAAAATTATTTGATACGGTTCAAGGAAAGGTTTGGAACAGATAAAAGTTCCTTTTGAGTTAAGGGATGTTGCAATAAGGATGTATCATAATGTTATTTTCAAGCGTAAGAACACTGAGGGCTAGTCCACAGAGATTAACTGCAACATTGAATTCAAGCAAGATTGTCCCTTGTCCCCTACCATTTTTGGCATATACATTGATAAGTTAGAAGATTTCTTGGAAGAAGCGGATTGTGTCATCCCTACTCTCACTGGTATAGTTATCAAGCTTCCTCTTTATTTTGATGATATCATTCTTATGGAAAGGAGTCTTCACGATCTTGAAAATCAACCAAGAATCCTCAAAGTTTTTTTCTCTAATATGGGTATGACAGTTAATAATGACAAGAATAAGGTCATGATCATTAAATCCAATAAGATCACTTATGATAAGAAAAACTTGGAGGAAGTGACTTCATACAAATATGTTGGAGGCAATAATCCCCACAAGCTCAACTTCAATTATAGCATTGAGAAAATGATTATTAGGGGATGGAAAGCTTATTATGGGATTGAAAACAATTGTAAATGAGGCGATCTTTGGATATGGGATAAGAATAAACTACTCTTTGAGATTCTTGTTACACTTGTTATTATTTATGGATGTAAAGTATGGGGATGTAGTATGTCTCGTGAATCCTCGAGAAAGATAGAGAAAATACAAAATAATTTTATCACCTATAATCTAAAAATTAAAGGAAGTGCACCTTATCCCATCCTCCTCTTAGAGGCAAGTCTTTCCCCCATGGAGAGCACATCTATGAATAGATACCTAAACAACATGGAAGACAACTGATTTCCTAAAATTTCTTCAAAATCTAGTCGTAACCACCATTGACTAAAGCGAGGATGGGATAAAGATACCCATGCTTTGCTTGGCTAGGCCAGGCTGGGCTAGGATACTATTTAATATATCATCAAATCATTTAAGGATGAAATGTGGTGTGATAAAGAGTTAGAGGAAAGAAAATAAGGTAGTATAAGGATGTAATCAACCCTAATGTAGAAGATCAAAATTATATCTGTGTTTTGAAAAGTGTAAAGGAAAAATAAGCATTTCTAAGATAAGAACAAATTCTCACCAGCTCCATATTGAAACTAGGCATTGGTCAATTCCTAAAATGTCATGGGATGAAAGAGTCTATCACCTTTGTGACACCAAGAAGGTTGAAGATGAAAAACATTTTTTCTTAGATTGTCCAGTCTATGCCCAAATTAGATCTCAATTTCAAAATATATGTCAGACAGCCAACCTTCCTAACCTTTTAACTCAACAACACTATGGTGATCTTGGAAATCTTGTCGTAACATTTTCTTATAAAAGACACAAAATTCAAAATAATTGCAAGTAATCCCTTACCCTCTTACTGTCGGATAGACCAATTTGGTCTCAATGGAGGTTCATCATCATCATCATCATCATCATTTAAAAAAACAAATATTTATAAGTTTGTATTTTCATTTCTATTTTAACTATAAATTTTAACAAATATGTATACAAAAATTATAATTATTTAGCATTTTCTCTCTATATATAATGGTTATATTTAAAAAAAAACAATATTTTAAAACACAATTTTCTTTCTTTTATAATGATAATTAGAATTTAGAAGTTTAACCTTTAATTTGTTTTTTTTTAATAAAACATTACAACTTAATATTTGATTACTTTAAATGTTTAATAAATCAAAGTTAAGAATGATATATGCTATATTATTTGATTACAACAATTCTTATTTTTATTTTCTTATTTTTATGGATTATTTTTAAATTTCTTATTTTTATTAATGTTACCTTACTTCTTTTTTATTTTAAATTATTAATCTAAGTAGTCTTGCAATACCTTGTCCATATAATATGAAACTTATGATTATAAATAAAAAATAAACATAATTATATTTCTGAATTTTAATAATAATAATAATGATAGTCTATTTTTAAGGTCATTGATGTATGAGAGCTTCCCCTTGTTTGTGAAACAAGGGATCCCCTCCCCCCAGAAAAAAATATAAGGAGATATACCTATCCTAACCCCTGTTCCTAATACTTTATACTAGAGATCACTAACTTTAGCAACAATTTTTAAATAAAACTTTGACAAAATCATTAATATATATATATATATATATATATATATATAATTTTTTATAATAATTGATATGACCTTGGAAACATTGTTATTATTACTTCTTTTTCTTTTTTTTTTTATAAATATTAAATTAGAAAAAAAATACATGGATGAGATATATAATTTAATATATTTTTTTTAATTATATATATATATATATATATATATATATATATATATGTTTTGTATTGATTAGACTTTTTTGAATTAACTTGAATTTATAATGGGACATATATCTCAACATATAGTATAAAATATATTTTTTAATGTAATAATAAGTAATTTTGATTAATAAAATTAATAATAAGAGATATTACTTTTGATGATGATGATGATGATTAATGTCCACTAAGACTGAATTGGTCTATAGCACCTTAAGAGGGTAAGTGATTACTTGTGATTCTTTAGAATTTTGTTTCTGTGCTCAAATGACATTAAGTGAAGATTTCGAAGATCACCATACTTTTGTTGAGTTTAGAGGTTAGGAAGGTTGGTAGTGTGATAAATATTTTGAAAATGAGATCTAATATGGGTATAGGCTAGACAATCTAAGAGAAAGTATTTTACATCTTCAACCTTCTTAGTGTCACAAAGGTGACACACTCTTTCATCCCATGGAGTTTTAGGAATTGACCAATGCCCAGTTTCACTATGGAGCTCGTGAGAATTTGTTCCTATCTTAGATATGCTTATTTTTTTCTTTACACTTGGAAAAAAAAAGAGATAATTTTGATTTGCAAGTTTAGGGTTGATTACATCTTTATAATACCTTAATTTTTTTTTTTCCTTTAACTCTTTATCACACCACATTTTCTCCTTAAATTTTGATTTGACGTTTTTTTTAATAGTATATGTATTCTGCAAAATGGTTTCTTCAATGATTGCAAAATAGCTTAGCCAAGACCAGGAGTCTTTATGCCATCCTTGCTTGAGTCAATGGTGCTTATGACTTGATTTTGAAGCGATTTTAGGTAGTCTCTTGTCTTCCATGTTATTTAACTTGTTTTTATACATTAGGTATCTATTCATAGCCATGCTCTCAATGAGGGAGAGGCTTGTTTCTAAGAGGAGGATGGGATAGGGTGTATTTCCTTTAATTTTGAGATTATAGGTTATAAAATTCTTTTGTATTTTCTCTATATTTCTCCAGGATTCACGAGAGATACTAGAGCCCCAAACGTCACATACATAAAGAATAACAGGTGTAACAAGAGTCTCAAAGAGGATTTTCTTCTTATCCCAACTCCAAAGATAAATTGATTTACAATTGTTTTCCAACCCATAATAAGATTTCCATCCCCTAATAATCCTTTTCTCAATGCTTTAATTCCAATTGATCTTGTGGTGAATATCAGTTCCAAGATATTTGTATGAAGTCACTTCCTCCAAGTTGTTGTTGTCATATACAAAGGTATCATAAGGGATATTATTGGATTTAATAATCATGACCTTAGTCTTATCAGTATTAATAGTCATACCCATATTGGAGCAAAAATCCTTGAGGATTCTTGGTTTTCAAGATCATGGGGACTCCTTGTCATAATAAGGATATCATCGGCATAAAGAAGAATATTGATGACTATACCAGTGATAGTGGGGCCGACACAACCTACTTTTTCCAAGCATTCTTCTAACTTGTCAATGTATATGACAAAAATGGTAGGGGACAAGGGACAACCTTGTTTGACTCTGATATTGCAGTTAATCTCTTTTGACCAGCCTTCAATTTTTTTAAACTTAGAAATAACATTCTCATACATCCTTATTGCAACATCCCTCAACTTGAGAGGGACATTTATCTCTTCCAACCTATTCCAAAGGTTTTTCCTAGGAATCATGTCAAAAGATTTTCTAAATTCAACAAAACAACAAAAAAATTGGTTTTAGTATTGCGGAACTCCTCTGCAATGATCGTAAAGGTAACAATATGGTCCACAGTTGAATGATATCTCCTAAACCTAGCCCGGCCTTTAACTCTTTTACCATGACTTTCTAGCCAAAGTCTAATCTTCTTTTTCAAAATAATTCCATAAAGCTTGGCTAAAATCAGGCTAATCATAAAGGTCCTATAATTAGAGGGAATGTTTCTATCCCCATTTTTAAAAAGAGGAACAATAAGGCTTTGTGTCCAGGGTTTAGGGAAGCCCTGCTCGACTAATAAATTGAAGATCTTGTGTATCTAAGGGATAAGGATTGTCCCTCTGATTTTAAAAATTTCAGCTTGGTAGCTTTCAATGGCCTTAAAGCTTTCCCATTTGCGAGCCACTTAACCCTGAACTCTATGTCATGTATAGAAAAACCTTCTTTCTTTATAGGGACGATAGGAATGGTGTCCATGGAATTAGGGAACTCATAAAGACTTTTAAGGTAGGAATTCCAAGTCCTTAAGGGAATCCTATTATTTTCTTTAGTATTGCATTTTAGAATTTGACTCCAGAACTTCTTAGGATCCAACTTGTATAGTTGTGAAAGTTGCTCTTGCCCTTTATTGATATAGTGTCTTTTTTTCATTTTAAATAGGGCTTTGTACGTATTGATCTTATCGATTTTTAAGGACTCATTAGAAGCATCCCTAATGGATTTCCTAGCAATTTTACATTCTTTATCATACCAAGGGTTGGTCGTTCTATTATTCTTTTTATAGGACACCTCGAAAGAGAACTTGTTAATAGAAGTGGAAAGGGTAGTTGTAAAATTATGATAGATTTCTTCAATCTTGTTCTTATAAGTTAGGAGGTTTAATTTACTATTTAAATCCTTTAAGAAAATGTCAACTTTACTTTTGTCAAAGCGCAAATTCGTAGCAGTAAAGTCTCCTAGCAGGAGGATATTACCTTCATTTTTCAAATTATAAATATCTTGTTCTAAATTATTATAGGGACAATTTTTGTCTAGATTATTTTTCTTATAAAAAGTAGAATTAATAAGTGAAAAATAAAAAAATTCTATATACATCTTCTTAGCATTGGTGTTTGAAATTTCTATCCAAATGTGTTGATTAAGAGGGTCAATCTTATGAAGTTGAATGTGAGGAGAAATGTTCTTTCTAATATAACAAGTTATGCCTCCTATCCCTCTACGGTGGGATTTTGTGTTCCATGCCGACCATAAGACAAATCCTTCAATGTTAGGGACCTTAGACCCCTCATGCTCCCAATTTTCAGCTAGACATATAATATCAATATCACTTGGGATCCAACTTATCATAGAACCTTTGCGCCATGGAAAGCCAAGACAATTGAAAAAAAGGGTCTCGAGTGCCCCAAATTCCTGCTTATTATTATCCTTCTGGTCTCTATCCCTAAGAATAGATTTTTGATTTCTAATTATTGTCCATTTTCCTTCTTTTCTGGTTTCTTTTACCTTTTGAACTTCCTTCCTTAATTCATCTCGGTCTTCAGGAATGAGGTCTTCAGTTATAAATATTCTTGACCCTTTTAAGCTCTGAGATTTACTAAGGATGCTATATTTATGGACATTACAACTTACTTTGACACATATCAACTTATCTTTGTGATCAAATATTTTTCCTAGACTCTTTGCTTCTATGAGGTAAGTTGTATCAATTTGTGATTTATTTTTTAATTCTTCTTTTACTATTTCTATTGTATCATCCTCTTGTTGTTATTTTATACCAAAAAATTATGAGGTTCAAGGCTCTTTTGTTATGCTCATAGTCTAGTTCGATTATCTTATTCATTTTATCTTTGATGGGTTTGATATCCAATTTGTTTTCCATATTACTAGAGTCAAATTGTTAGTTAGTTTTTCTTTTAGCTCTTTAATCCTATCTCTCAAGTTGTGATTTTTTTCAACCCCTCCTTCTTGGGTTGATTGTTTATGTTTTTCCATTTCTTGAATTCTATCCTTCATTGTTTGCAATTCACTCTTGAACACTGAGAATCTATCCTCTATTTGAGTTTGAATGGTATCTTTATTTTTTTATCAATCATTCCCTCTAGTTCTATTTGGAGTTTTACGTCTCTTTCTTCACTCCTTTTTTCTAATGTTTCTAACTCTATTTGGATTTTGGCATCTCTCTCCTCTCTTCTTAAAAAAATTATATATGGAAAAAATTAAAAATATGATAATAAAATTAATATAAATAGAAATTATTTTTTAATATTATGTTCTTTTTCATCTTTTAATAGATTGATTTTTTTTTATTAACTATATGATTTCTTAAATTAGAATACACTTTAACTGTAGATAATGAGTGGTAGTTGAAATGTTCACATTTCTATTATAAAAATTGTTAACCTTGTAATTCTAAAGTTCTATAGTCTATGTATTTTCTAGTTTAAATGTTTTTAGAAATTAGTTTATTCTAGTTTGTTAGGATAAGGACACCTGGCTTTTATGTAAATGACACATAGCATACTCATGTGATTATCTGATTGGTTGTTCTCATAGATTTTAGTTTAGATTTGAACTATATAAACAAACTCCTTCTTCAAGTGAGGATAACAAGTTGATTATTATTCCTCACTTCATATTGTAATCACTTTTTCCTTATTAATAAAATTACGTCTAAGGACATTTTGTCAACATGGTATCAGAGCCATGGTGAAATTGTGATGGAAGAGAATTGGTGATGGATTGAGGAAACAAGGAAGAATTCTTGACATCAACTTGGATCTTTTCAAACACAAGAGAAATGATACTGAGGTAGTGTGTTGTTGTTTTAAAATAAGGAAAATGTTATTGTGATTGCAGCAATCATTTTTTTCAATAATTGATTGAATCATCATTTAGAATTGTAAACTTGTGAATCTTTAGTTTCAAGATTGTAGATTTGACTAATAGCAACTTTATTTCCCGAAAATCTAAGAGATTTGAGCAGATAAAAATGTTCACATGCATATGTTTTATATTAGATCTCATAGATCCATTGTTTTTTTTTTAAATGATCATTTGTAAAAATATATGTGAGCAGGCTCACATATATGTGAGACTTGTTTATAAATATGACAATTTCATATTTAAAGTTGTAGATTTTTTCTTAAGCTTTTTCTATCATTCGACCGCCAGATCCGAGTTCTCGCATTGAATCTGAGATTCAGATCAGACCTGTCTTTCCTTTGCATCCACTGACAACACAATTCGAGAGACAACGTAGACCCTCCTCGAAGGGACCGACATTCACTTTCTTGGGTACATGAAATTTCCCGGGTTTTGTATTGCCAAATTGAAAATATAAGTGACAACAACTTGAATTATTGGGGCACGCAAAATTTCCAGAATTTTACATTGCCAAATCGAATATACAAGTGACAACAACTTCCAGTCCTTAGGCACGCAAAACTGCTAGGATTTTTGCATTTCCAAATCATGATAAGTGACCACGCGTGGAAACTTTTGGTGCCGCTACAGATTTCAACTCCTTCAATATCTGGAGAGCTAAAATCACCCAAAATTCGAAGAAACCGTGTGTGATTTAATCCAGATCTACGAGCTTGGAAGTCTCATTTATCATATCGGGTGATCTCGGTAGAACCTCCAGACATCCCTTGTGCGAGCACTTGTCTGAGATACTTCTCACATGATCTCCACCTAAATAACCAACGAAATATCACTCCAAGATTCGCTCGAGAAATTCGATTTGCAGCTGCTTCAGAACCAAGGGTAGATGCGATCCATGTCCTTAATGTTCGAGCATTTAGCATAGTTTATGTTGTTGTGAATGTCTTATATACCACAACAACTAATGTAGTTTTTGGGTTTGGCCAGTTAAATACTCCTAGCTACATAAACTGGATCAACATCTTCCATAAATCATAGTTGATGACCATTTGCACATTGTGTTGCCTCTGAATCTGTTTGAAGAGCTTTGTTCAGAAAAAGTGGACCGAGAAAGCTTCCACCAATTCCAATTGCCACAACATCTTTAAGAAACTTCCATGTTCCACCTACCCAATCCCCATTCCGAACTCAAGGCATGGCTTATGAATAAGCTATTGAGTGATAAGAAGTTATAACTTCATGTAATGTTATTTTTTGGAGTGATAAGTGAAAAATGGTTTTTTTTTTTTTTTTAAAGGAAAGTTATTTTTTGTATTCAAAGATTTGATTTGTAATGTTTTAGTCATCGATGACTTTACCTCAAGGGGGCGCAACCTTTTTCTATTTGTAAAAGGATATAAGTCTTGTAAAAAGGGTCAACTTTCAAAAGTTTTGATTGTAACCTTGAAGCTCACAAGTTGAGAATATTCCAGTGAAATAATCCCTCAAACTCCATTTCCAACGAGGTTTTTAAAGGGTCAATGCCAAGCCCTTAAAAGCACTCCTTTAGCGTGGATTGTGTACTCTTTCTTTCTGGTGCCTTGCATCTCTCTTTTTAGTTTTTTGAGAATTATTCAGTGTGGTTGTGTGATCATTAACTTGCAACTTTTGCAATAAGGAAATCTACCATCATGTCTAAATTAATCAATCTATTCACATGATCAGATAAGTCAGATGGACCTAAGAATTACAAAACTTGGAGTCGGCACATGCATAAGACTTTAATCTATAATGAATTATGGCGTGATATCTGTGATGGTCATTCTACTCCAACTAATCCAACATATGCTACTTATTTAGCTAAATGACATTTTAAATATGAAAAAGAACTTGCTTTTGCTATGTTCTTCCATAACTGAACACATGTTTGTACATATTGATAATTCCAAAGATGCATGGTCTACTTGGAATCTGTTCAAGAAGCTTTGTGATAGTCATGTTTCATCTCGTAGAGTTGATCTACAAATGAAATTGCTTAAACAATGATTAGTAGATAATGGTAACGTATTAGAATACATTTCCAGAATTAAGAACATTCATCACGAAATCATCAAAGACAATTTTCCTAATCTTGAAGATAGTTTTCTAGTCTCCATTGTGATAAATGTCTTTCCTCAATCTTATAAGAATTTTCTTGAGACTTTGAAAATAATGAATAAGTTATCAAATGTGAATTTTGATTCACTTAGTGAATTATTGGCTCAACATAGTAAATATTTTGGAGAACAAAAACAATGAGGAGAAGATCTTATTTTCACTAAAGATGAAAGTTCTAGAGGAAGAGGAAAATCAAATTTTGGAAATTTTCAGAATGAGTCTTCTAATTGAGGTCGTGGCAGAGGTTGTGGTCAAGGTAGAGGTCATAGCAATTTTAATAAACAAAATTTTCAAAGTAATCCTCCCAATAATAATGCATAGTCAGGAAGATGCATAAATTTAAGTCAAGTGAGATGTAAAAAATGTTTAAAGGTGGGTCATTATGCATCAAATTGTCTCACAAGCAATGATAAATTGCCAAATTTTAAGCAAAAATCAAATTCAAATTCTCAAAAATCATCTCAATATGTAGAGGATCAAGTTTACCAGGATGATCAATATTAATATGTTTTTACAGTAGTTCAATAAGAAGATTCATTTGAAAATGATTGGATATTGGATAGATGAGCTACTCACCATATGACTTATCGTAGAGACTATTTTTGGAATTATTTATATGTTCAACTAAATCCCATTTATTTAGTTGATGATACAACTCATATACCTCAAGGAAAAGGTTCAGTGAAAGTCTTTCTCCCTGGAATTGGTGAAAAATGGATTTCAAATGTTTCATATGTACCAACTTTATAAAAAAATTGTTATCCTTAGTCACAATCCAACAAGCTGGATATCACATAAACATGCAAGATGGTTTGGTCAACTTGAAAAAAATAATGTCAGGATATGAAGATGGAAAATTCCTTACAATGCAGGGAAAAGTTATCCCAAGAAAGCATGATGTTACAACAACATTGAATTCCAAAATGTCTTCATTCAAATTATGGCATTTTCGATTTGGTCACTTAAACTTTGAGTCTCTTGAAACTTAAGTCCTGAGATTTGGTAAAGGGTTTTCCAACTTTCAAGAGAGAAAATTCTAAGTGTGAAGCTTGTATTTTGGAAAGAAAAAATGAGAATCTTTTCCAAAAGGCTCATGGCGAGCAACAAAGTATTTGGGGTTGATTCAAATGATATATGTGGTAATATAGAATCATCTTTTGGTAGATGTCGATACTTTATATTATTGATTGATTACTACACTAGAATGAAATGGGAATATGTTTTAAAGGAAAAGTATGAAGATTTTGAAATTTTAAAAAAATTTCAACACATGGTTAAAAATGCTACAAGAGAAAATGTTGCATCTTTGAGAACATATAATGGGGGAGAATTCACTTCAATTGAATTCAATGATTATTTTCAAGACAATGGAATTCAGAGGCAAATGAAAAATTCGTATACTCCACAACATAATGGATTTACTGAAAGGATGAACAAAAATCTCATGGGCATGGTAAGGTCTATGATGCAATTTAAAGGGGTGAGAACAAAATATTGGGCTCACGTAGTCCATACTGTTGTTTATGTCATAAATCGATCACCTACATCAACTTTAGATGGAAAAACACCTTATGAAGCTTGGTACGGTTTTAAACCCAAGGTAAATCATCATAGGGGTTTTGGCTCAACATGTTATGCTTTAGTTCCTAAGGAAAAGATAACTAAATTAGAAAATTGAAGTATAAAGTGTATCTTCATTGGATACTCTTATAAAAATAAAGGGTATAGGTTGCTTTCAGATGGAAAATTCATTATCAATAGAGATGTAACTTTTGATTAAACTAAAAGTAATAGTTTTTATGAGATTAATCCTCTCCTTAGACGTTTAGAGAAGAAAAATACTAAGGGTAAAGGTAAGTTGAAGAATTCAAAGAAAACATTTTGGTTTGACAAAGACTTTGTTTGTTTAGAATACATATATTCATCAAAAAGTTATGTTGATTCATCTGATAATGAAATTACAAAAGACTCTTCTAATACTGAATCTTCAAAAGAATCTTCTCCAACCTCAAATACTTCAGATGAAAGAAGAGCCCCATTTTTTAATCATGTTTTTAATAATAATGGTGATTCTGATCCACAATCCCCTCAACATAAGAAGCCAAAGTGGGCCAAACAACTTCTCAAAGATGTTCATTTAGATGAAATTAACAAAAAAAGAACTAGGTGATCTTCAAGAGCAGAAGGAAATGTTTATCATGCTTTCATTGAATCTACTTCTTATGATGAAGAAGTTGGACATAATGAATATTGGTAAGCAATGATTAATGAATATGATTCAGTACCTGCAAATGGGACTTGGAACTTAGTTGATTTTCGACATGATGTCAATCCCATCGGTTGTAAATGAGTTTATAGAGTAAAGTACAAGCCCAATGGTAAAATTGAGAAGCACAAAGAAAGACTTGTTTCTAAAGGTTTTTCTCAATAGGAAGGAATTGATTATGAAAAAACTTTTTCACCCACAACTAAATGGAATACTATCAGAATGGTTATCAATTTGGCTGCACATAATGGTTGAAAATTACATCAAATGGATGTCAAAAGTTTCTTCCTAAATGGTGATATAAAGGAAGATATTTTCATGAATCAACCACAATGATTTGAAGCTAAAGGACAAGAACATACAATTTTCAAACTTGTGAAGAATTTATATGGCTTGAAACAAGCTCCTCGAGCATGGTATGCAAAATTGCATGAGTACCTACGAAAGGTTGGTTTTTAGTGAAGTGAATCAGATGATACATTGTATTTTCGAATGAAAGATAAAAACATGGTCATACTTGTAGTCTATGTTGATGACTTAATCATAATAGGAAATAATGAAACTGACATCACACAAGTTAAGGAAGAACTTAAAGCACGGTTCAAAATGACTAGTTTAGGGACACTTCATTATTATATTGGAGTTAAAGTATCTCAACATCCTAACCAAATATTCCTTAGTCAAACTAATTATGCCACTGAATTGTTAAAGAAATTGGACATGGAATATTGTAAGATTTATCTTACCTCCATGGAGCAGAAATTGAAACTTTCAAAATTTGAAGGGGGGGAATTGGTAAACAATACAAGTTATAGGAAATTGATTGGAAGTTTCATTTGTTTGACAAATACTTGACCAGATTTGTCATATTCAGTCAATATACTTTCAACATTTATGCGGGAACCAAGGGAAAGTCATTGGAATTCAACCAAAAGGGTATTGAGATACATTCAAGGTACAAAATGTTTTTGTCTTCTCTACAAAAGAAACACAAATTTTACACTTGTTGGATATTCTGATGTTGATTTTGCAGGTGACATTGATGATAGAATATCCAGTTTAGGTTATTTCATGAATATGGGTTCAACAACAGTATCTTGTAATTGCAAAAAGAAGACAACAATTGTCAATTCTTCAGTAGAGGTAGAGTACATATCATCTTGGGAAGCAACATGTGAGATTGTGCGGCGACGCATAATTTTACAGGATCTTCGTGAATTTCATAAATCGCCAACTACTTTATTGATCAACAATCAGTCAACAATAAATATGGTCAGGAATCCAATATTTCATTCAAAGACTAAACATGTCGACACCAAGTACCACTTCATCGGATCACTCATCATCAAAGGCATCATCAAGCCTCAGTTCTGATCATCTAAAAATCAAACTTCAGATATTTTTAGCAAGCATCTTGGCAGAATAAAGTTCCCTAAGTTCAGAGGCAAACTTTGTATTTGTAAAAATGAACTTTCGGATTAAAGGGGGGATTGTTAGTCTCATAATCCTAAAGTTCTATAGTCTAAGTATTTTTTAATTTAAATGTTTTTAGAAATTAGTTTGTTCTAGTTTATTAATATAAGGACACCTAGCTTCTATGTAAAGGACACATATCATACTCATGTGATTATGTGATTGGTTGTTCTCCTAGATTTTAGTTTAGAGTTAATCTATATAATCAAACTCATTCTTCAAGTGAGATTAACAAATTAATTATGAATCCTCACTTAAAATTGTAATCACTCTTTCCTTATTAATAAAATTAAGTGTTTGATGTAAATTGAATTAACTAGAAAACTAAATTAAAATAATACATATAAATATTTTAATTCAAAACCAATTACATATTACTTTTCATATTTTATAATAAAGTTTTACTCACAAGATCTAATATTTAAATGCATGCCCATTTTTACTCACAATAGTTATTATTCAATGCATGCCCCTATTTTTATATTTTAATGTTGTTTTACCTAAAATATATAATATATTTTTTATTTTTTATTATAATCTACGTTGTAATAAAAAAGAAAGTCACAATATGAATTGTAAGGAGTGCATAGCTTTATTGATTATCAATAAAGTAATTATAGATTACCATTTTTACTCACAATAGTTATTATTAAATGCATGCCCCTATTTTTATATTTTAATGTTGTTTTACCTAAAATATATAATATATTTTTTATTTTTTATTATAATCTACGTTGTAATAAAAAAAGAAAGTCACAATATGAATTGTAAGGGGTGCATAGCTTTATTGATTATCAATAAAGTAATTATAGATTATTTATTTTTATAAATGAATATTTTTTCTTTTTTCATAATTATGGATTTGGAGATAATACATTATAAAATTTATTTAGAAATTTAGATGTTATTAAATTATATATATATATATAAAATTTAGATGTTATTAAATTATATATATATATATATATATATATATATATATATATATGATTTTGAAGAACATTAATAATAATATATTTTTATAATTTTAATGAAAATTAAAATTTATTTTTTATATTATAAAAAAAAAAAAAAAAAAAAAAAAAAAAAAAAAAAAAAAAAAAAACATTATTAAATAAAATTATATATATATATATATATATATATATATATATATATATATATATATATGAATTTATGAACATTAATATTAATATATCTTTATATTTTAATGATAAAATCAAAATTTATTTTTAAAAAAGTATTTATATTATCAATTCAAGTTTTAAATCATACATTTAACATATTTTTATACCATATTATCTTAAATTATTACAATTGATGAATTTATATATTTTTATGTATAACGTTTTGATAGTTTTTTTAGTAGAAGTGACTTAACATCAAAGAGTTTCTTAATAACACAGTCTTTCATAACTATCCTACACAAGGATTTATAAATTTTATTAATAAAAAAACATGTTAAATAATAATAATCTTAAATTTACCATTTTTTTTTACCAAATCACATGTTTTTATACCAATACTATTAATATAACAGCATCTTCAACCATAATAATTTCATACTTATCATCTAAATGTGATAAACTTGACTCTACTTGTGTTCCTAGCAGTGTTTTGGAATATTACATGTAACTATGATTATTAAAACATTAAAATAACTCAAAACAATAGAGTTTATATATATTGGCTATTCTTTAGGTAGAAGAGAAAATATGAAAATAATTCTTCTTATACTAAATTTTTGCAATTTTATTGGTTAAAAGTTATTAAAACTTAAAAATACTAACATTTAAGAAAATATTGTTTCTATTTCAAATTTCTGCAATTTTATTAGTTAAAAGTTATTAAAACTTAAAAATACTAACATTTAAAAAAATGTTGTTTCTATTTCAAGTTTTACAAATGAAAAAAAGATTTATTACATTTCTATTTTTTATTATCTTAGTCAACCAATTTTCATATATATAATATTAATACAACATCTTTACCTATATATATATATATATATATAAATCCTTTCAACACTAACCTAACATAAAATAAATACTTATATTCACTATAACATTAATACTATTAAAAAAAATATAACTAAATTAATACATTAAAACTAATAAAAATGTATTCACTCTAATATTAAACCAATCAATAATAAAATAGATCAAATGTGTTCATTCTAACATTCAAACCAAACCAATCTAAAACAAATACTTATATTCACTATAACATTAATACTATTCACAAAAGTTACAAAGTAAATTAATACATTAAAACTAATAAAAATGTGTTCACTCTAATAGTAAACCAATCAATAATAAAATAGGTAAAATGTGTTCACTATAATAAAATAAAAATTATACCTATTCTTAATTAAATCCATCATAAAAGCAAATGAAAAATATTGTAATATTAAAAAAAAATTAATATATATTAAATTAAAATATTTTGAATATAAGGTTAACGAATCTATATTAAAATATGATCGATAATAAATATGGGTAAGTAATATTCAATTCAATTAAAAAAAAATAATATTAAAATATGATCGATATTAAATATGGGTAAGTAATATTCAACACAATTAAAGAAGAAGATATGTAAAGTATTCTCAATATAATGTTAAAAACAATCTCAAAATTATACATTTCTCTTATATTTGTCTCCATTTCATCATCATATCAATCTTAAAATTATATATTTCTCTCAACTCCACCCTCATATATGATAGTGAAGGTGGGAAAAAAATGAGAAAAATGTATAATAAATTTTCTTCATAATTTTCTTTATAAAGGAGTGAAGAAAATATGAAAAAAATATATAATAAATTTCCCTTATATTTACTTTATCTATGATCGTTAATATTCAACCTAATTAAAAAAAAAGATATGTAAAATATTCTTAATTTAATAGTAAAAACAATATCAAATAATCTCACAATATATAAGTGAAGGCTTACTTTGTTGTAATATTTAATTAGTTTTAAAATTTATTACATAAAAGTATAAAAAAAATTGGGGTAAAAGGGTGTTCACTCTAATAATGTAAATACATTTAACTATACAAAGGATATATCAGATTTTTTTGAGACAATATTATAAAGTATACATTTACAGTGAGGGTTTTAGAATTTTAAAAATTTAAAAAAAAAAAACATAATATATAGTGGAATATATTTAATAATTTAAAAATAGAATTAAAAAAAAAGATTTAGATAAGATTTGCTTCACATTACTATATATTAAAATAAAAGGAAAAAAAAATTAAAAAAAAAAAAACATAATATATAGTGGAATATATTTAATAATTTAAAAATAGAATTAAAAAAAAAGATTTAGATAAGATTTGCTTCACATTACTATATATTAAAATAAAAGGAAAAAAAAATTAAAAAAAAATAAAAAATAAACCAGATATTTATGAAAAATATTA
Organism: Picea sitchensis; assembly: GCA_010110895.2. Classification (NCBI taxonomy): domain Eukaryota; kingdom Viridiplantae; phylum Streptophyta; class Pinopsida; order Pinales; family Pinaceae; genus Picea; species Picea sitchensis. The sequence goes on along the minus strand of SNQJ01S0020562.1, from coordinate 48,935 downwards.
AAAAAAATTAATAAACAAATTATACTAAAATTAACAATATTATTTAATATTTCAAAAATAAAAATACTATTTCATAAATTATCCCATGTTAAATTAAAAGTATAACACATAAAAGTATTTTCAATATAATATTACAATACTAAAAAAATATACTCAATATAACACGAAAACTAATTTTAAAATAAAAAATATAATATTTAAATATTGAAAGATTTTAATAAAAAAATTATATAAAATTAACAATATTATTTAATATTTCAAAAATAAAAATACTATGTCATAAATTATCCCATGTTAAATTAAAAGTATAACACATAAAATATTTTCAATATAATATTACAATACTAAAAAATATACTCAATATTACACGAAAACTAATTTTAAAATAAACGATATAATATTTAAATTTTATTCAAAAAATTAAAATAATATTTTGCATTTAACAACACTCATCTTTAATGTTTTTTATCATAAATAAATCTATTTTAATTGTAATTATTCTTAAAATATAATATTTATACTTATTATTAATGTCTTTCATAAACCTAATTTTTTTTACAAAGTTAATTTAATAATTACTTCTATTATTATATTTTTTTTACTAAAACTTTTATTATAATATGTAAAATTCCTATCCACTGCTTGCCTCTAATTCCCCACTACTGTAACAATTATGTTAGTATTTCTGAGCGGTAAAATTTCTTCAAACACTTATGTTGTAGCTTAGTTATAACTGTTAAAACCTTATTGTGTTTCTGTGATGTTCCCTTATGAGTTTGTGAGGTATATCAAGTGTTTTCCAGGAATTGGATACATCAAATAACATGCAATGGTAGTAACAATATGTCAAGCAAACACATGAAATTCACAACATTGATACCTAATATATTCCAATAAACACAACAGAAGTATTCTCTTATATTTCAGCTTACAAATAAATTATTGGACCAAAGGAAACTCACGATTTTTGGCTCGATACCCTTCCAGGAGTGAATTCCCCTTTGCTGATTGATTTCTGCTCCTGGAAAGTCGACCCAATGGCTTTGCTGGTGTATATAAAGTCGCCCTTTAGAAAAATACATCCTCTACTGCCATAGCACGATTTGTACAGCCATTTTAGTTCCAACACATGTATATGGGCACTCTCATAGATATATGCAACCTGTATACAAGGGCGCTCAAAGCTGTTGTCTCATTCTACCTCAAACAGCCAGGAAATAAGAGGAATATCGCTTCATAATAGAGATGTTGCTGCCCAGAAACAAGGGACTCGGATCCCACAAACAAAGTCGCACTTCTACTCACATAAAATGCGCCCATCTCTCAAAGACTGTATAGTTTGGGGAACCCACGAATTTTATAAGGGAAACTCTGCCTTTATCAAGCTACTGGATGGGTTGCAGTCAAAAACTCGCCCAGCATCAACAAATTCACCCTCTTAATGTTTAAATCTGCCTTCTTAACTCAAAATCGGCCCCATACCTGAGTAAAGTCAATAGCCACTATAATATAGCCACAACAGCCAACTTCAGTTACCAAACTATCCCAATGAAGTCCAGCGTCAAAATCTGAGTGATTCTAATCTCAAACCAGTTATGGTGTATGGTTGCAACACCGAAACCAACAAATGCATAAGGGTTTCCAGAAACCCTAAACTATTTCTTTTAGACCTCTCAAAAATCTATTTTTCCAAATGGGTGAATGCAATAATGATAATAGACTCCTCGTATCCCCTTTTGTATACTTCTAACTTGAGCTTTTCTTTTCTTCTCTTATGAATCTAGGATAATGTTCCCTTGATTATTTTCCTCCTTAGTCCACAAGAACTCAATTAAGCTAGTGGAATTCTCTCTTAGAAAGATTAGGTAGATCAGGACCTCCCCATCCAAGATTGCTTTCTCTCGGGCAATTTCAATCTCGGATGCTGAAGTACTTGCTCTCCTTCCCATATAGCGTCATTGATAGGCAAATCCTTCCATTTGACAAGGTACTCCCTAACAGTTTGGTTCCTTAGATTTTGTTCCTTGATCTTCTGAATCTCCTCAAGAACCAAAATCAACTGCCCCTCTGCCTTCTTGAGACATGAAACATGGAAGAAATTATGTATTTTGCATCCCTCCGGAAACTATAGCTCGTATGCCACCTCTCCTATGCGCCTCAAAATCTTGTAGGGCTCGTAGAATTTGGGTTTCAATTTTTCTACCCCCTTCATCTTAAGTGACAACTACCTATAGGGTTGCAAACATAGGTACACCAAGTCCCCAACCTCAAAGCTACGTTCCACCAAATGCTTGTCTGCATAGACCTTCTGTTGATTCTGAGCCATTTGCAAATTTGTCTTAAGGGTCCGTAGAGTATCTTTACTCTCCTGAATCAAATATTTAGCTTTAGGGGCTCTGTTGTCTCCAAACACCCGATCCACAAATGTACGCATGTCATATCCATACAAAGCATAGAAGGGTCTCATCCCAATCAACATGTGATAGGTTGTATTGTATCAGTGCTCACCCAAGTGTAACCACTTTATCGAGGATTTATGTTGGCCTGACACATAATTCCTCAGATAGCCTTCAAGCCATTTATTCACAATCTCAGTCTTCCTATCCGTTTGAGGATGGTAGCTCGTGCTAGGTGTCAGTTTTGTCCCAACTAACCTGAAAATGTCCCACCAAAATCCTCCCATGAACCTGCTATATCTATCGCTGACAATAAATTTTGGCAACCCATGCAATCGAAATACCTCTCTGAATAACTGCTCCCCTACCTGTGTTGCAGAATAGTTGGAGGGTATGGAAAACAATGTGCAAACTTCGTGAGCCTATCGCCCACCACATAAATACAATCTTTTCCCTTCACCTGGGGAAAACCTGTGATGAAGTCCATAGAGATGCTTTCCCATTTTTGTTCTGGGATGGGAAGTGGCTGAAGTAATATGGTCGGTTGAGTATGCTCCACTTTGTTCTGTTGGCATACTTTTCACTCCCTCACGAATATCAACACATCCGTCTTGAAGCATTTTTACGTAAATCTTTCCTTGATCTCCCTGTAGGTTTTCAAGTACCCAGGGTGTCTCGCCAAAGGTGAATCATGTGTCGCCTGCATGATTTTTTCCTTCAAATGAGATTCTGGTACTAAATAGATCTTGTCTTTGTAATAAATGATTCCATCCATAACTCGGTACCAATCATCTCGAATCCAACCATCTAGGATCTCACAAGCAAATCTATGCATGGAGTATTCTACCAACAGGAGATATTTCCAATCAACTGAAATATCCATGAGGGAGATAATGGATGGTACCCTTGAAAGGGCATCGACCACCGCATTTCTCTTTCCCTTCATGTACTCATTCTCGAAATCATATGCTTGAATTTTACTGATCCACTCTTGTTTCCTCTCACTCAATTATTTCTGCTCCATGAAGAACCTCATGATGTTATGATCTGTCTTCACTTTGAACCTGTTCCCCACCAAGTACTGTCTGAATTTGACCAATGCATGCATAATGGCCAACATATCATTGTAATATATTGAATAATGTCACTCATACTACCTATGTTTGTGGCTCTCAAAAGAAATAGGATGATTATTTTGCATCAATGCATCTCCTATCCTTATCCCTAAAGCATCACACTCAAGAAAAAATGGTTGAGTGAATTCTGGTAAGGCTAGCACAGGGGATGAACTCAATACATGTTTCATTTTCTCAAATGTCATATGCACCTCATGTGTCCAACTAAAAGATTCTTTCTTAGTGATATCTGTAAGAGGTGTCGTCAACTGTGAGAACCCCTTAACAAATTTATTTTAATAAGTGCAGAGCCCTAGGAATATTTTCAGTTATGTCAAATTTATGGGTGTAGGCCACTCTATAATTGCCTTGATTTTCTCTTGGTGAACCTAAACACTGTTTTCCCCGATCACATGCCCCAAGTAAAGCATCTCGGTCATTCCAAAATCGCATTTGGACTCTTTTTCATAGAGTTGTTTCTCCTCCAAAATCCCCAATACCTCATCCAAATGCCTGAGATGATCCTCCAAAGTCCTGTTATAAATGAGAATATCGTCAAAGAAGACCAACATAAATTTTCTCAACTACTTATTGAACACATGGTTCATGTAGGACTTGAATGTAGTATGGTATTGGTTATCCCAAATAGCATAACCAAGAACTCATAATGTCAATAATGGCATCAAAAGTCACTCTTGTGAATGTCCTACTCTCGAACTTGAATCTGGTGGTATCCTGAACGAAGATCAATCTTCGTGAAATATTTTGCTCCCCTCAACTCATCCATCAGTTCATCGATCCTCAGAATCAAGCACCTGTTCTTTATGGTTTTCTTGTTAAGTGCTTAGTAGTCGATGTACATGCTCATGGAACCATCCTTTTTCTTAACCAATATCACCAAAGAGGCAAAAGGGATAGAACTAGGTCGAATGTGACCCATTTTTAACAAATCATTGATGGTTTTTTCTATCTCATATTTGTACATATTGGGGTGGTAGTAAGGATTGGTTATGACATATTGAAACTCTTCTTCTAATTATATAATATGTTCAAATCCTCTATCTGGGGGTACTCCTGGAGGAATGTCATCAAAAACCTTCTGATGTTTGCAAAGCAATACCTGAATATCGTCTGGATATTGTCAAGGGCGATCTAGTGGCTCCTTGTCAGAAATGTAGCACTCAATTGCCCACTCTATGTCTCCATGCCACATCATTGCCTCCATACTGTGAGATGACACAATCTTGGGTGGATACTATTCCATATCCTGTAAAACCACTTTTTTTCCATCTGGTCCCATGAACTCCATTTCCATAGTCCTTTGATCTAGTGTATTTCCCAATGGAGTATAACCACCGAAATCCAAGCACCACATTACTGTCTGACACATCCACTACAAAGAAATCATCCGTCAACGTATAATTCCCAATGGTTATTTTCAAATTAGGGATCCATCTAGTGCATTTGATCTTATAGCCTCCGGGTATGATCACAATGAATCCCTCAAAATCCTCCATCGAAATCTATCGCCTGTCCACCAAAGCTACATATATAAACTTGTGGGATGCCCCACTATCAATCAACATTGTAA
>SNQJ01S0020562.1:0-35523 GCA_010110895.2 Picea sitchensis | reverse complement strand
GATAGTGGCCTTTGTTGTGATGCTCTTCTTGCAGGTGACCAAAATCCCCATCTTGGAAATTGATCAAAAACCATGAAAACACATTCATTTCCCTGCTTGGTTGAAGGAAGGCCCGGCATGTAGTCCATTGAGATGGATTCCCAGGGCTCATCGAGAGTATTAAGAGGGGTGTACATGCCTTATTTCTTAATGGCCAATTTGGCAGTGGTGCAGGCCGTACATGATGTGATATACTTGCTGACATCTTGTAGAAGTTTCATCCAATAGAAATTATTAAGCAACATTGACACTGTATTCTCTATGCCAAAGTGTCTTTCCCGACTATAGTAAGCTTCCCAAATAATCTTCGCTTTCTCTCTTAATGGAACAGAGAGATGGACCATATGACACAACTACCCATCTTGCAAATTAAAATCAGTGACAATTGTGTTTTCCCAACATCTGGTAGGTAGTGGCAAAGTGAGGATCTCGCTCATAGAGTTGGGGCTATCTTGAGGTCTCATGTCTGCAGGAGTGTACAAAAGTGGTTAGTGCAACAACTAGAGGTCGATTGAGGCAATCAACGACACAGTTCGTGATCCTTGTATTATACTTGATGTTGAGATGGAACTGTTGCAAGTATGTGCACCACTTCTCATAGCAGTCATTTTGCAATTTTCCTTGTGTGTGCTTGAACTACATAGCCTTATGATTAGTTTGGATGAATGTCTCCTTCCCGAGAATGTAATGCCTCCACTCGCGATAGTCTTGTACAATGGACCACATTTCTTTGTCATAAGTGGGGTTTACGAACAATATCTTATATTGTATCACTATGATAGGTCATGGGATGACCATGTTGAGTGATAAATGCACCCACATCATAGTCTAAAGCATTTGTCTCAATATCGAAAGGAAACTACATGTTGGGTAATGAGAGCACTGGGGTTGAGCACAAGAGTTGCTTCAAATCATTGAACACTTTTTTTTGCAACTGGACCCACATGAATTTTTCCTTTCCACCACCCCTGGTCACTTCGCTTAGGGCCCATGCAATGTGGGAGAATCCCAACACAAACCTGCGATATAAATTAGAAAGGACTAAAAAGTTATGAAGCTCAGTGAGTGTCGTTTGGGATAGTCAATTATGGATGACTTGGATCTTGGCTAGATCGACATGAAACCCATGCTCATCAACAATTTATCCTAGGCAGTGGACCTTGTTCATGCCAACGGAGCATTTTTTCAAATTTGCATATAGTTTGTGTTGTTGCAGGGTGTGAAAAAATTGTTGCATGTGTTGCAAGTGTTCCTCCCACTTCTTGTTGTAGATGAGGATGTCATCCAAATGCACCACCACAAAATAATTGTTTAAAGGATGCAATATATCTTCCATCATCCTCATGAAAGTTGTTGGAGAATTTTTCAAGACAAATGGAATGACCAACCATTCAAAAATACCTTCTTTGGACTTGAAGGTAGTTTTCCATACATCGGTATTCTCTATTGGGACTTGGTGGTATCCAGACTTCAGATAAATATTACTGAAGTATTTGGCCCCTTGATTTGGTCAAGGAGATCATCAATTCAGGGAATTAGGTATCGGTTCTTGACTATGATTTCATTTAGGTCCCAGTAATTAATTAAAAGTAACCAAGACCCATATTTCTTCTCCACAAGCACAATTGGGCTTTGATAAGGTGATGATATTGGGTGGATGTGCCCCTTTTCTAACATCTCTTGGATCTGGCACTTGATTTTCTTCATTTTCTAACAGAGAGTTGTGATAGACTGGCCCATTGGGTAGAGATGAATTGGGGGTCATATCGATTGAGTGCTTGACCTAATAGTGCAGAGGTACCCCAATGGGTGAGGAGAAGATGTATTTGTATTCCTCCATGAACTTATCTACTTGTTTCTGCTGTGTGGAGAGACTTGTTGCAGAGTCCATGGACATGGCTACAAAATCCTGCTCAGTTTGAGTGTGAATCACGAAGAAGACAAGATTACCGGTCTGATACATGACCTTATTGCATCGCTTGGCAAAGATCAAGGAAATGGATGTAGATGGGAATACCTATGGTATCCTGTCTAATTTCTTGTCGAAGGTAATAATAAAACTATGATGCCTAGAATCATATACAACATGAAATTTCCATAAATTAGGTTGGACCAAAAGAACATCACAAACTTCAAGGGGGGAGACATCACACAATACATCATCTTTGAAGTTATTTATGACATACATCAGGTGACATTGTTTCATGACGTGGAGATCTCTCCCTTGGCAGAGCCATCCAATGGTATATGATTGTGGGTGTGGTGTTGTTGGTAGGGCCAACCACTTGAAAACCTCTGTTGATATGAGGTTATTTTTTCTACTGCTATCAACGATAAAGTGCAGCGAAGTACCCTTCACTCGCATCTGTGAATGAAAGAGGTGCTCACCTTCCTTTGGTTCATAAAGTTCGTCGCGATGGACTTTGGTGGTGGTAGTAATGCTGGCACTGGGTTCTACATCAATGATTTGTCTCCCTTTTTGTAGTTTCAAATTAGAATTGAATTTTGCATCTCATTCATAGGCTTTCACCTGAGCCACCAATGAATTCTTTGAGAGACATTCAATGGCATTATACCAGGGGTTGTTATGGAACTCACACCATTTCCCATTTTCTTTATTTCTCATCTCATTGTCATTCTTTGTTTGTGGTTTGGAATGGTTCTCGTGAGGTTGTCCATCCTTTCTCTTTCCTTTGTTCTATAGGTTGGATCTGCCTTTTCCCTTCTTCTACTATGATGGTTTTTCATACCCAAACGATCGCGTCTTTTGTTTAAGATTTTGCTCGATTTTGACAACATATCGATAAGACATTCCCAAGGACGAAATTTCCATAAAGTCCATTTATTTCGAGATGTGTCTATGCATAATTTCATGGTACTTGAGCACTAGGTGTCACTCATATTCTTTGATACCCAGCTTGGTGCACAAGGTATGGAAGACATTGGTGAAATATGGCATTGTTTCGTCCCTTTCCTACCACAGTGTGGTCCATCTTGTATATAAGTCGTCATAACTTCCAACAAGGTAGTATTGTTACTAGAATCTTTGAAGGAACCCATAGTAGGTGAAACTATAAATAATTTACATCCCTTTGTTTCCATTTTCTCATAAAAAGTCTCCCACGAATCTTTGACATGGGGGTCCACCTTGAGGACTGCAAATGTAATATTTTCTCTATCAAAAAAGTTGTGGATAGAAGAATACCCTTCTAGAAGGTTTAACCATTAGTCTACAACATTTGCATCTATTTGACCTTCAAATATAGAAATATCAAAGTTGATATTACCTTGACAGGGGTGGTGCCTCCCCTTGAGGTAGATGTGTCGCATGTTGGTAGTCATCGAAGGATTTGCGCAAAGTTATCCATCATCTTGTTCCCTTGTCGCGACAGGGCTTCCTCAAGGAACAATTTAAAGAGATATCCTGCCCCATCATATATATTTTCTTCCCCCATGGGAATTCGTTGGGTTTGGTGAGGCCAATGTTGCAAGATATCAATTGGTTCGAGTCCCAACTACTTATAACCCGACCTCATTGGGTACATGCACAAAGAAACAAACGAAGAGAAGATCGCTTTGATACTGCTGATATGGATTTATGAGTGGAATGAAATGAAAAAAAAAATATTTAATATTAACACAGATACACAATGAATAATAATAGAGATATAGTAAAACTGGACTTTTATTAAATAAGAAATATGCAAAAACTGTAAAAATGCACACTAAAACAAGATTGCTAGAATGTTGATCTCTGAGAAGAGATGTAACGGCTACGCTATTTGCAAGAAGATGAGTACAATGAGGATTCAAATTATTTTTTACATAAAACATGAATTCCGAAACCCTATACATCCAAATACCTAACCCTAAGATATGAAGCTCGAAAATTCATGTAGACCCCATTGGGGTAAGTTGGTACATCAACTTCCCGGGGTCGTAACTTTTGCATACGATCTTCATTTTAGTTGCATGATATCCTGTTGGAAAGTTCTATCCGAGGAATACACATTATTCCATCACATTATAACTCTTAATATAGTGTGACTATGGTGGGCCCAAAAAACACTGTTTAGGGACTCAAAACGACCCAGAAAGTTTAAGACCTGAAAAGCTAGAAAAAAACTGCAAAGATAAACAAATGTAAATGCCAAGATGAAAGTTGTGTGTGAGACAGTTGGAAGAGGTGGGTGGCCACCGATATCCACCTAGATCAGGGGATGTATTAATATTCTCCTTCTAACAGATATCTTACCATCAACTTGATCTCATTTACTGTGGGATTAGGATCTATAGTGTTTTTAGTACCTTGTGTCTTGTAGTCATTAGTGGCAGGTTCCCTCACTATTCAAAGTTGGAATACATCAATGTCCCATTATTGATAGATTACACAAGGTTTTGAAGTCAACTCATTCATTCACACTTTCTATAATGTACTAGGTCCTTTATTCCCATTATCATTATCGATGGGTTGTCTCAAATTTGTAAATAGTATACATCAATGACCAGTAATCAAAAGGTGTCTCAGTATGTTCAACTTCAGTTCATCTATTCACATGGTGTAGAGTCGTAGCATTGACGGTATGTTTTAAAGACCCGAGGTTTGTAGTAGCATCACCTCTTTTATGCTCCTACCCAAGTTGTATTATACAACACCACTCCTTTACCTGACATTGGTACTTGAGGAGGTTCAATTTGTTCATCTCTTTGATTCGAGTTATTATCATGTAATTGTAAGACACAAGTCCACTCTATATTTGTTTGTGTGTATGATCTCTTTTGAAATGGATCCCTTGTGTACTCATACTTCATGGACATGATAACTTCTTATATACATACTTCATGAATCCATAATGTAATTTATTTGGAAACCATTCTTTCATCACTCCTAAGCATGGGTGTGTCAGCCGTGGGAAGAGATTAGTGTCATACATGTTTTATTCTGTAGGTATTGTTTGATCTAGATTATCTTCGGCACGAAATGAGAGCGGAGATATAATAAAGAAATGCATAGAGATATCACGTATATCCAATAATATAACAAAAATATATCAGAGATGCAACCTTAAACACATAGATACAGTAATACATGATTTATATGAATGAAAAAAATGTACAAAGACTGTAAAAATACAGAGTGAAAGACTCGCTAGAATGGTGGCAGCTTATCTCTGAGAAGAGATGTGACGACTACTCGCATTCGCAAGAAGATGGTTACAATGAAGATCTGAAGGCCTTTTTAAAATAAACAGGAATGCCAAAAACCCTAGACATTCAAAAACCTAACCCAAGGAGATGAAGCGCCAAAAGTCATGTGGGCCCTGTTTGGGCAGGTGACTACATCAACTTCTCGGGGTCGTAACTTTTGCATACGACCTCCATTTTAGGCGTGTGATAGCTCATTGGAAAGGTAACGTAAATGAGATTCATTTTGGGGGCTCAATCATGCCTTTGGATATCATTGAGAACCTCAATATTGAAAAACCTTCATTTGGGCCCTCAAAATGGCCCCGAAAGTTAAAAACTGCTAAAATTAGTAAATTGCCAAAATTGCTAGAAAACTGTTTTGAGCCAGTTGGAAAAGGTGGGTGGCCATCGATATCCACCTGGATCAATCCTCCCTCTTTAGGAAGAAATGGTCTCCATTGCATTGAGTTACCGGGGGAGAGGGAAAAGCATTTGTTGAATCTGCATCTTGGTGAGTTGCTTGACTTGTTGGAGACGTCGCACTGCTCAGTTTGTGGAAGTATGTCACAAACTTGTTGAGGCTAAGGTTGTTAAACAAGATGGGATACATGAGAGGATGGTGTACAGAAGGAATATTTGTTCTTTTATGCAACCTTGTTGACCTGCTTCTATTGGATAGAAGGTGCTTGGGGCGAGGTTGTAGTGGTTCCAATGTTCTTCTGTTCCCCTTTTGAACAGATTGTGAACAAACTGAATTTTGCAATATAAAATACAAGATTGCGGAACATTTTTAGTGGAACAGTAGTCGGAACTACCTCTGGTATTCTATAGATAGTACCCCCCAAAGTAATAATGACATTGCAGGGTCGAGACTAATAAACAGCATGGCACATCCACATATATGGTTGTCCCAAGAGAACATCACCGAAATCCAATGGGGAAACATCACATAATACCTCATCCTTGAAGGACTGGATGCTGTATGACAATCGAGACTGCTGGCTAACACAAAGATCTCGTCCTTGGCGAAGCCACCAGATGTTGTATGGTTGCAGGTGTGGTGTTGTCGACAATCCCAACTATTTGATGACCTCTAATGACATGAGGTTCTTCTAGCTTCCCCTATAAACAGTAAAATGTAACGAGGTCCCATTCACCCAATTCTATGATTGAAAAATGCACTCCCCCTCTTCAGGATCTATTGGTTCTTCTAGTTGAATTGTGGCGGTCACGACAATAGCAGTGGGGTCTACGTCAATGATCTTTCCTTTACCTATGTTTTCAGAATCAGATTTTGAATTAGCGTTCGACTCCTTGTCTTTGATCTCGACCACAAATGACTGTTTCGAGGGACATTCATCGGTGTTGTGCCAGGGGATTTTGTGGAAATTGCACCATTTTCCGGTGTCCTTCTTTGTCTTCCCGTGACCCTTTTTTCCTGTGTCTTGGACTGGTTTTCAGGAGACTCTTTGTTAGGGCCGTCTTTGTCATACTTTGGTTGTTGCGAATTTGTAGAAAAAAAATCCCATTTGTTCTGGTGCTTAAATTTTTTCTCGATTCCAATAACATATCAATAGGCAGCACCGAGTGATGAGATGTCCAGAAAATCCATTTCAGTTTGGATGTATCTGTGTAGAGCCCCATGGTATTTTAGAACCAAATTTCATTTAGAGCCTTTGATACCTAGCTTGGTGCATAAGGTATGGAAGGTATTGGTGAAATCTGCAACTGCCTAGCCCCTCTCTTGCCGTAGTGTGGTCCATCTCATGTACTGGTCGTCATAGTTGCTAACAGGGTAATAATGTTCCTTTACCGCATCCACAAAAAAATCCCAAGTGGGATCGGACCCATATATTTCAGACTCCTTTGTGGAACTCTGCTCCTAATAAGTTTCCCACCAAAGTTTGACATGGGGGAGAGAATTAAGGAGTGCGAAGGTGATCTTTTATTTGTCGAAAAATTTGAAAACAAAGAAATAACCCTCTAGTAGATTTAACAATTTCTCTAGGGCTTCTGCATCTATCTGTCCTTCAAATACAGGAATATCAAAATTAACTTGTACCTTGAAAAGAAAGGTCCCTCCAAAGTGGTCATTTGATGAAGATGGGTCTGATGCTATCAGTAGGCATTGAAGGATGTGGGAAAATTCTCCATTATTTCGTCCCTCTCTCGTGTGAGAGCTTTCTCAAGCAATAGATTGATAGGATCGTCTGCTCCATCGTTTTTATTTTCTTCCACCATTGAGGGTTTCTTGGGTGTGTGAGAGAAATTTTCTTCAAGAGAGACAAGCTTGAGACCCAAATTTATATACTCGGACCTCGTCAGGGAGATGCACTGAAAAAATGATCAAGAACAGCCTGCTTTGATACCACTGATCCGGATTATTTTTCGCATGAAATGAGAGTGGAGATATAATAAAGAAATGCATAGATATATCACGTATATCCAATAATATGATAGAAATATATCATAGATTCAACCCTAAACACATAGATACATTAATACATGATTTCTATTAATGAAAAAAATGTACAAACACTGTAAAAATACAGAGTGAAAGACTCGCTAGAATGGTGGCATCTTATCTCTGAGAAGAGATGTGACGGCTACTGGCATTCGCAAGAAGATGGTTACAATGAGGCTCTAAAGGCATTTTTAAAATAAACAGGAATGCCAAAAACCCTAGACATCCAAAAAACTAACCGAAGGAGATGAAGCGCCAAAAGTCATGTGGGCCCCGTTTGGGTAAGTAAGTACATCAACTTCTCGGGGTCGTAACGTTTGCATACAACCTCCATTTTAGGTGTGTGATAGCTCGTTGGAAAGGTATCATCAAGGAGATTGATTTTGGGGGCTCATTCATTCCTTTGGTTATCATTAAGAACCTTGATCTCGAAAAACCTTCATTTGAGCCCTCTAAATGGCCCCTGAACTTAAAAACTGCTAAAAATAGTAAATTGCCAAAATTGTGAGAAAATTATTTTGAGCCAGTTGGAAAAGGTGGGTGGCCATCGATATCCACCTGGATCAATCCTACCTCTTTATGAATCAATGGTATTCAATGCATTGAGCTCCCGAGGGAGAGGGAAAAGCGTTTGTTGAATATGCATCTTGGTGAGTTGTTTGCCTTGCTGGAGACGTCGTGCTGCTCAGTTTGTGGAAGTCTGTCATGAACCTATTGAGGCTGAGGTTGTTCAACAAGTCAAGCTACATGAGAGGATGATGTGCAGAAGGAATATTTGGGCTTTGATGCAACCTTGTTGACCTGCTTCTGTTGGATAAAAGGTACTTGGGGCAACGTTGTAGTGGTTCCAATGTCCTTTTGTTCCCCTTTTGAACAGATTGTGAAGAAGCTGAATTTTACAGTATGAGATACAAGATTGCGGAAATTTTTTGGTGGAACAGTAGTCAAAACTACCTCTAGTATTTTGTAGATATTATCCCCCAAAGTAACAATGACACTGTAGGGTAGAGACTCATAAATAGCATGGCGCTTCCACATATATGGTTGGCCTAAGAGAGCAACACAGACATCCAGTGGGAAGACATCACATAATACCTCATCCTTGAAGGGTTGGATGTCGTATGATAATCAGGACTATTGGTGTTCAAGGATAAAATTCGTGAGTGCGGACACAGATCAATCTCCACAGATCCACCCGGATCTGGAACAAACCGTGACAGAATACTACTCTTTCCCTAGTTTTAGAGTGTTGAATGGACAAGAGAGGAATAATTATATACTTACTTGTAAATGCTTTCCTTATCTCTGTTGTTCCTCGCTCTGCTACGATGCTCTTGCGTCGTTCAATCACAACAACACAAACCAATCACAACAAAAGCATTAATATGTTCAAAACTCTAAACTATACATGTGATCAAGGAATCATGTAATAAGATGACATCATCATTATGGAAAGGACATATTCGTATATTATATTAAATGAAGAAAAATGATACAACACGAGCCTTGATGTGCATTAGATCTCCTTTCATGGCTTCTAGCTTTATTACACACTTTTGCTCCTCATGCATGAAGAATTTCCACTGCTTGTGATAACCTTGTGGCTGTCATTTTGCCTGCCGGTATCAATTCTCCATATAATGGTTCACCAATTCTCAATATCTTACTCTTGCTAATTTGCTACTAACTATTCCTATGAATCATCACTTCAATATATAGGAAAGGATTGTGTAGTTACTTGGATGAATGTCCCAAGATATGCGATTCATTAATTTTAGTAACCATTAGAACTCCAACTCATCCTTCTAGAAGAGTCCTTCTAGAGGATCGGCTATCCATTTCTCCATTAAGAATCATTTCCGCACCGTAGTTGACCTTACCCGGTCTTGAGGAAGGTGCATGATCGGTGAATCGACCTTGAGAATAAAGGAATTTCCTTGAGGAATATTATATATAAACTTTCTTGTCTCCAAAAGAGTGATTTTAAGCCCGGCAAATTAATTTTCTTCATGAAAATGATCTTAAAAAGAAGAGAGCCGATCTTCTATCACCATGTCATTTATCATGTCATCTTCTTGATAACCAAAAATGAGGATGTGAATGCCCCCCGAAGTCGAGGAATTGGAACCCGGTGGCGATTAGAAGACTTTGTAAACTATATGTGTGTGTCAAGAACCCGAAGCACATCTACTCGAGGAGACCTGCAAACATCCAAGAATCAGTAGAGTATCATACATATATTAATTCTGGTGAAGCATCCCCATACTCGGATCACAGTTAATAGCGTCATAAACAAAAGTCAGCCGCAATCATACTTGTGGATCCACCGTAGTCATATTAATCCTTAGCCTGACCTTGAAATACCTTTGTGGATCGTGCGACAAATTCTATAATCAAGGCGACATGGCCACGAAACATGCAGGTGGATATGTGTAGCAAATATACATACTCCATACATGACACGGATTATAATGATATCCAGGGTCTTCAATCATCACCCTAAAGTGAATCACGACCATGTGATTACATGTGTTGAAGTCGAACATGGTAGAAACCACTTGATTAGGTCATTGATGTATCTAGTTAACAAGTCGCGAGGAAAATCACCATTAATGTCAATGACCCCCAAGGTACCATGGTACAATCCGCCAACTATGAATAAAATGAGTTGATGTCGAACAATTGTGAGAATCTCTTGATCGGGGATCAATGATGTAAATCCAACGTAAAGCCAAGGAACTACCATTGAGGTTTGCAAGCTCCAAGGTACTAAAGATTTCTAAGTCTTAATCCCGGATAATGCTGATGTCATTGAACAAGACTTCAATCCGCAGGGAGGCCTTTGATGTATCCCCATCAGAGTGACGAAGCTTGGAAAAGTAACGAGTTTGAAAGAAAGTGAAGCAGTATGACACAATTGGACTATATGGACACATGGAAGGCCGACGAATGAAGATACAAGCTGGGATGGTAGGCCTCAATAGAGGTTTCAAAGTGAACGCTCAAGACATATGGATGACAAACCAATGATTTGGCAGCATTGACTCAAAAGAGACACACAAAAGCGCCAATTAAATGGAATGAGAGACAAATGGATTAACAAACCCGGCTCCAAATGATGAATAAGGGGTGTCATGTTCCAGAGCGATGCTACTTGCCAATTAACATAAAAGCGAAATATATCCCCTTTCCCCGATTTCCCCACCATTCATGGCAAGTACCTCTTTATTTTGCATGGCTTAGAGGATCACATATGGCATTGATATAAAACAATGTGAATGAGTCCCTTTCAGATATTTTAAACCTAAGAAGGGAGTGGTTCGGTCCCATCAAGTGCAATGTGTTTGTTTAACGAGTCCAAGATAGTAAACTCGAAGGTTTTCAAGATTATAGAGTTGGAAAAAAAAACTCAAAAGAAAAAACTCCTGCAGTGCCTTTTTAGAACATGATCGCTTGAGAGACGAAAAGGGTTAAACTATAAACTCGAGGAGGATGCATAAGTTCAAATACTTATGGCGTGAAAATAACTATCGCTCAAAACGTCTTTTTATGTTTAGGGATTCGTGAAAAGAGCTTAAAGTTTACTCCAGGGGGGTTCCTTTTTTAGTATAATAGCATCAAGCAGGAAAGGATGAAACCTTGCTTGAGCTTCGTTCTAGGTTTTTGACAAGTGTTAGAGCGGGTAAAATACACTTGAGGTTTCAAACTAAAACCATAAAAAACTCATAGCACTGCCGTAAATGCAAAAATTTTGGTTCCATAACTGTCCTGTGAAGGGCATGTCAATCATTTACTTATTCCAATATTAGCAATTAGGTTAAAATAGGCAATATAATGAACAATAATGAAAAACCCACTTTTGAAAAGTCAAGGTAAACTATATTCAGTTTACAGTTCATTTTGCACCATTTGTGTTTCCAAATTACAACTTGATCTCAAAGTGACAATTTACCTAGATCTTGGTGGAGGTTCCTGGTAGTTCCGGTGCATCAAATCTCGAGCCTTTCGGATCAAACAAGTAAGTTTCAATCCTCTCTCTTTTCATGGTTTAATTTAAGGTTTTAAATGGTTAAAAGTTGATTTAGGAGGGGTTTCATAAAGCCCTCTGGCAGCCTCTTGGGTTTCCTTGGAATTGGGCTTTAAAACTGCGGAAGCGAAGGGTTTTCCTTGGGGGACTAACCACAGTGCGGAAATTCCGCGCTGTGTGTTAAGCTCTCCTGCGTAAAGCGCAGAACTAGATTTTTTTTTTGCTTAACGTTTTGCCACACGAATCCACTTTTTTGATGGTTTAAGACTCTAATTATTTCCTTATGGTCTTTTTGCGGGTTAATAGCCACACCATGGTTCTTGAATGGAAAGAACGCGAGCACGAGGATGAAAACAATGCTTCCGAGAATCACCCAGCTACAATTGGCGCCCTAAGGAATTGTGGGCTTCGAAGTGCCGGGATACCGGGCATGAGAGCTCAAGTGCGTCTGTTGGAACATATCGTTCACATGTGGGACCATGATCAAGAAGTTTTCCGAGTGTGTATGCACACATTGACCATAGACATTGAGGATATTTACTTCCCACCGGATTGTCGGCGGGGATCACATGTCGCTTTTAGTGGCCCTCGTGAAGTGGAAAGAAAAATGGCGAGTATGTCGGTAACTGCGTGCGGTAGAGAGGCGAGAGGAAAAGTTACTTCTCGGTGAGTTATCACTCTTCGTACTATTCTGTTGACCATTGCTCGGATGGCGGGTGGCGCTTCACCTCACATGGCTCTCTGAGCTACTTTCAGTATGCGCTCGAGTGTCTTGAGCCTAGAGTATTTAAGCTGGGCCGGATCTGCGGTGTTACGAATTTGAAAAGCGGCGAAATCACGGTGGTGACTTCAAGCAGTTTGGGTATGGACCTCGAATAGTATCCTTCTTCTGTGAGAAAGTCTCGGTGTACCGGCCGAGGGAGACTGGTGGTTCCCTGGTCCTAGGGAACCGCGTATGCTTCGTTGGTGCCGGCTCATGACGAGGCATGTGGCCGGGTTCCACGTCGTCAAATATAGCATTCGTTTTCAATGCGTCGGTGGTTATGGTTAGGGACTATGCCTATCACGGACCTGGATTTCCGAGGTGAATCGGCCACCAGCTCTTCAGAAGGGTTCCGCGATTGGGAAACGATGGTAGATGGTCACCATCTTTTTGAGTTTTAAAATGTTTTTTGTATTTTTATTGATTTTAAATGTTTTTGGGTTTATTACATGTAGTAGAAGACTAACATCAAAATATTTATTGATAACACGGATGTTGGAGCCCGGACCAATTTGGGAGCTCTCCCATACATCGGCGAGGAGAAGCGATAGTTCGAGTTCCTCAGCATGCTGCAGTTATCTCTGCGTCTGACAAAATCTAGAGGGGTTGATGCGCTGAGCCGATTTCGGACATGTCCTTAGATGGCGTCCTGAGAATGATCGGCGTCATCGCGTAGGAGTCCTACTTCTATGGGATGTTTACGCCCGCTGAGGTAGCTAGGACTCTAGTATGCCATCGTGAACATCATTTGATGTTATGATATCAGTATGTAGAAGTCGTGGGCTTCCATTTTTTTATCTTTGGTCTTTGGGCCGGATTTGTAAACACGCAGTTGATATATATGTACATGGTTGTGCGAAACACTCATTGTGTGCATGTGGTGGGGATTTATGAAATGGACCGTCATCCTGTATAATTAGTTAACGCATCGGTTAATGTATTAAAATTTCTTGGAATGTGTTGATATTCAATGTAATCAAAATTTCTTTCCAATAAGCGAATTCGCAAATAAACTCTTAGCAATGTAGGACTTCTAATAGAATGGACATTACTTAGCTGTAGCACTGTGCGAAAGTCCAAGTGCTACAACCAAACAACGAATCCCAAGAGAGATAACATCGTAATGAATTCCAATACTTGGCACTCACGCTATGTTGTTGGTTGCTCTCCCTATACATACACCTCGTAGAGAAATCGGTTCATTCGTTGGGGCATAGATTGCCGAGGGCCTTGAAACTGGAGTTAAATTACTTCTGACTAAGCGCCGTCCGGCCAAACAACATAAAGGTAGCGAAAACCCGACATCAGAGCAATCAAACACAAAGCGCGTCATTGAGGTAGAAACCAAATCTAGATCAAGCGAAAGCTTAAAATAATCCACACACACCGATTATGATACATAAAAATACAAATTGTTATGCACAAATGAAACTCATGCATAATATTTCTTCAAGTATATAACCGGGTTCACTCAAAGGTATCCCATCGTAATCTATTAGCTCATATGCCCCTTTGCCAAAACTTTGCTAACAATATAAAGATTTCATACATTGGTTCAAATTTGCCAGCCCCTAAGGCGTCTTTGTCTTGTTCATATAAAGAACAAGGTCTCCTTCGGAAAAAAACACGAGGTTTAACATCTTTGTCATACTGTTCCTTAACTTCGTTTTAAAGGCCGATTACCAAGGTATGCAGTAGGGTTTAGATCAAAATAGCATTAGATACAGCAGACGTTCTTCCTCGGTAATTATTTGGTAAAGTTCTACGGCTAATTTCAAGATGGAATTTCGCATTCTATGGGTAGAATGGCTACAATGCCATATACTAAACGAAAAGATGCAAATCCCGTGGCAGACTTAAATGATGTCCGATACGCCCACAATGCGAAAATAACATGCATTATTACTTATTCGTTTGGTTTACATCCGTTTAATCATAGTGATAGGGACTTTGTTAATGGCTTCAACTTGGCCACCATTGGTATGGATAATGGCGTTGAGAACTATCATGTGAAGGCCAACTACTCAGATTAATTAGGACATCATGTTATTTGAAAATATTCTGCTTGTGTTGATTGTGATATTAGAGACACCAAAGCGATAATGGCTAATGGTTGAACAGAAATAGTGTTGCAGTCCTCCCAGTATTATCAAGCGTCGGCATCGCCTCATTATTCGTAAAATAATCAGCGACTCTGATAATATCCATGCCGGTAGAATTAGGGGTTGCGAGTCATGAAGTCAATGCCCCATTTAAGCGAATGGACCTCGAATTCGGGGATGAAGTGGGCGAGGGTGTGACCCGAGATCTTTTGATTATAGGCACAGCGCGCGACACTTTTGAGCATTTGTGATGCAATCTTTAAAATAACGAAGGCCAAAATCACACTGCGCAAAATTTTACGGCGGTAGCATACCCCGGACATATGACCGCCATATACGAGTGGCAATCATTCAAAGCTCTCGGCTTCTTCAAAAGTTAAACAAAGTCGAAACACAGAGTCAACACCACGACGATAAATAGTATGTTGAGAATAATGCAGACTTGATAGCGAATACGGCGTCGTTAACCGGACAACTCAGTAGGAAAGTTTGAGTTTGGAGATAGATGATGATATCTCCATACCAAAATATCATTGGTATCAATGAGGAAAAGGGACTTGTCGAGATGCCGAATCCAGCACTTTCACGTTTTCGGTGCGGTGGAAAGTCACAAATTAACTCAGCGAAATCTAGAGACTTCTTCGATGTGGCCGATCAAACTCCAAATCGAACTCTGGAGAATAACTATCATTTAGAGTACTTGCCCCCCAGTAATTGATGTGTCAATATGTGTTGCATTGGGTTGGAGTCAGAAATAACAATGGTATTTCTCAAGAGTATATAATGTCATAAACATTGGACAATATGTATTGCTTTCAAGGACAACTTCTCAACATGTTGGTATTTAATCTGTGTGGAAGTCAAACTTAGAGCTTTCCGGGTAATAGATAACATATTCATCGCGTTTATCATCTTCTTGAACGAGGAACATACCAATGGTATGGTATACTGGGCGCTTGACTAAACCAAAGAAAGTAGTCTCTTTGTAATCGGAGGAAAAGAAGAGAACAGGTAAGGGACAACTTCAATGCTTCAAGGCATCATTGGCATCTTTATCGCAGACAAACTCAGAACCTTTATTCAGCAGGGCGTGTGAAACCAGCGATATCACCGGCGCGCCAATTACGGGATGAACCTCACGAAGAAAGTTGCTTTCCCCACGCAAACTTTGTAGCTGGCGTAAAGTGGAAGGAAGGAGGAGGGAGATTGGGATAACCTCAACCTTAATAGGATCACGGATCCCGTAATAGATGAAATTTCTTAATAAAACCAGAGGCAGTGATTCGCAAAATACATTGTCAAAGTTCAATCCCGAATCTTGGTAGAATGGAAACCTTGAAACGAAAATGGCACCGGAATGTATAGGGGATGATCAACCACGGCGTATAGAAGCGAACCATCGTCGAAATAAGGTTAAGAACATTATTCTTGATATAGAGTAGGCGTAGAGACATAGCTGTTTGGAGCATTAGCACCGGCGTTCTTGATACCGAAAGGGAGTTTCCGATAGCAAAAAGTACCCCAAGGACAAATGGCAGTATTGTGTTACGGTCCCTCGGGGCCGATGTTGATTGATTTATAGCGGAAAATCCATCCATAAGAGAAGATTTGACTGAGCGGTCATCGACAATCGATCGACGAAAGAGGTAGGAAAATTGTCTTTAGGACGCAGCTTTTGTTTATGTCCCTATAATCTACACAAACTTGAATACTACCACCTTTTTTATCGATCGGCATAGGGTTTGAAACCCACTCTGTATCAAAGGCCGCGGGGTAAATAAAGCAGGCTTTAAGTAATTTTTCAACCTCAGAAGCGATGGTAGTGACTTCGTGGATGAGCAGTGGAGAGCAATTTGTCGAACGGGTTTGGCTCGAGGGTATGTCTTGATTTCATGAACCTCAATCGAGGGGTCAATGCACGGCATTTCCTCGTAACTCCGGGCAAAAATATCCGCGAAATTCCTTAAACAATGGCGTGTAAGCAGTGATTTAGATAAATTGAACATGTGGCTCCAATATGAACATTCTCGGCGATCGAGGTTTTACGGAAATATTGATGGTTATCGTAGGAATTGAAATGTTACCTCAAGTTCCCTTCAAGCGGGTACATCTCATTATAGATCTAGGAGGCGGTTGTAACAACGGACGACGGTTGTGAAATCCGTTGATAATTCTTAAGATTTTGTTGTTCCAGAAACAATATGGAGCGATGATTTCCATCGTCCCAAGAAGTGTCATCTAAGGCGAACGCAGTATCTAGTCGGTTGGAAAGACAACACGAAAGGATCAGGGGAAACAACTCCTCGCAAGAAGAAAAGGAGGGTTGCGATTGAATAGCTTGGTAAGCATACTCAGGACAACGGCGCCGCGTCGCCCGAAAGCGAACATGATCTCGGGGATGGGGGACTATCCATGGGTCATGTCAGAACCGGGGCGTTCGCGGAACAACGGAGGAAATCATGTTAATGGATGCAGCGGACGAGTTAGGAATGGGTGGTGGAGGCCATGGAAAAGTACCCATTAGCGGCGGAATGTTTTACTAAGGCAGCCAACATTCCTCCTTAACCACGAGGGGTGTTTGTAATGAGCGATGCGTTACTGTCTGAACATGATATTGAAGAAGCAGGATTGATGCGTAGTGACCACTTTTCCTTCATGGGAAAGCGTAGAACCGCGAAACAAAGGTGGATACCATTGCGCGTAGAATCGACTAGCCGTCGGTAGAATATTATATAATGCGGGGGTATCAAAAACTTCACTTCTATAAAGACGGTCTTGCACGCAAAGGTGGCCCAGACGCGGCGGCAAAACACCATAAGGTTTAAAGCCGGAACCATTGAAGGCTCGCTTAAAGTGTTTTTTTGACTCGGTTAAGGGTGGAGAGACAATGGCGAAAGCTCCGGCAAAGGAAAGACATGGCGAAAAACCACGAGGTGGAAACTTCATGTGGCATAGACAAATGCTCTTTTTGGAAACAACAACTTGTATTTGAAATGCAAACTGAGGGGGTAACCTCTCGGGATGTGCTCGGTTAAATCAAAGGCGATTAAATTCTCATCGGTAGGATCGATTCCACCTATGACTCAGGGCGCCATTAGGGAGGCGGAAGGACCTCGAGGCGGAACATCGGCGAAGGTGCTTGGGCGGATCTTCACAATCTTGTAGTTACGACGCCGTGCGAGGTGAATGCCGACTTAAACACCTTTGGAGGTGTCGTATAACTGTATCGAGGTTTTGTCTTTCGAGATGAAGACGACCGTTTGTAGATGGATTTGGTGGAGCGGTTGAAACTAAATGAGGAGGTGTGTTGTCAACCTTCTCTTTGGGAGAAGAATAGTCTTTGGTAGCGGTAACAGGGTAAACGGTGTCTTCATGAATCCACCGTGCTGATAAAACATAAAGATTGATTGGATGTAGACCCGGATGGTTGGTCGTGGATGACCAGCGAAGCGTGTTGGGAGCGGGAAGGAGTTGGGAACAAGACGGCTGAGTAGAAAATTTGATTAATGAATTGAAGGAACTTATATGAACCGATACGTCTCGGACAATCCTTGGTGTAGTGATCATCTCATTACACATATAAGGCAAGAGATAGCGTGGCTTACAACATCTCGGTCATCAACGGGAGGAAATTTGGTTTGTTTATTTGGATTAGCGTTTTACCCTCCTTAGTCTTACCTCTCCCCTTCTTGGATTTATTCATACCCAAATGGGGTGTGGATTGAACGGCGTTCACTTGGTAGTTTCGTAGGGAGAACAAGGCGAACGTCCCAGAACATTAGAAAGTTAGTTTTGGGATACCGTGAGCCACGAGAATGTGAATGGGCTTGAGTGGTCGATACTGTCAATTTCGCATTAATGAAGCAAGCTGGGCGGTAGAAGATCTTTGGAAGTTCGAGGCCGAATGCATCGAGGGAAGTAGAAGTATAAGTGCGTTTGAGAATAGACAAAGATCTAAATCACGGGCAGGCACTTATAGCCTGCTCTTGGGTAACAACACCGCCCATAGCAGTAATGCTCCAATTTTGTTGTTTTCGTGATTTTGTAAGCCATTCAATGATAGCCCGTCCCGGAAGCTCAAGATTAATAAGACGTCTCCTCCTCGCCACTCATGGATGTGATCAGAAATATGAGTCTTGGGAACTCTGTTAAAGGAGGTTAAAACTTGATCCATATAAAGTAGCAGTCGATGGCGAAATGACCAGACTGTTTGAATCAGAAGAATCCTGTTCAACCTTTACCACTTCGCAGTGACACCTGTAAGGGTGCGTTGAAAAAAACGTAATCTAATGGAGTAGTCATCGATAAGTTAAGGCGAACACCGGATGGAAAGTCATGGCCCGTGATTATTAGATTCCCTCCCGCCTTTCCATGAATTTGGGATGTACGATGGAAACTGCGGGAATAGCGAGGCCATTAGGAGAGTAGCAGGTAGGATCATTGGGATCTAGATAAATCTGGCAAATCAGTGGCAAGAAAAAGGTAATTGCCGATTCACCAGAGATGCTTGGTGACTTTGGGAAGAACCCGATTAGGTAAACAGTGGAGTGCATGTCACGGTTGCCCCGGAGAGAAGATCCGGTTATACGATGGTGGCGAGAATAGAATTGCGTAACAAGTTTTGACCTTGAGTTTGAGCATAGACCTGGGGTTGAGTAGACTGACGGAACCCCAAATAGGATTAGTCACTTGGATACGGTTGGCCTTGGGTAGGGACAACTTGTTGCCCCCGAGGATTCTGAGCAAGGTTTTGCAGCAGTTGAGTCCAATATTGGGCCAATCTGGGAAGAATATTCTGTCCTAAAGGTGAATTTGGTCCCCATTAAAGGGATATTTCCACCGGGAAATTGAGTGCCAACCGGAGATTGTGTAGTCACCATGGTTTGTACGGGAAAAGGAAATGTACTACTCGTCCTGCTTGAGGGTGGACATTAGGTGCAACGAGTGGTAAATTACCACTAGGATTAACAATGCCGGCGGGAAACTGAGGTAGAGTCTATATGAAACCAGGAATAGGATGCCAAGGAAAATGAGGACCACTTGGAGAACCAGCCGGAGTTTGTGGAGGTGTTGAATGTAGAACACAGCGAGGATTCAAAGCTTAGTAACGGGGGTAAAAATTGGATGAATTCTGGAGTTCTCCAGGTATTTATCGGGGCAAGAGTGGTTGCAGTATCCGGTTTGAACATTGGTAGTGTTAAGCAAGATGGAGCCATCTCGGAGAGTAAAAACAAAAGCGAGCGTAGTAGTGGTGTTTGAGGTAATTACGATTCCCAAACCCGGAGTCAGGAGAATTGGGACCACCAAACAAAACTTCGATGTAAATCTACATTAGCGGGGGATGCAGCAGTAGGTGCTCCCTTTATTGAGAAAGGCCGACAAGCTGTCTCAGGAGGTGGAAGGTCGTCACTAGAAAGATGAAATCGCCCTTTGGGTCTTTCACCACGACGGATGTTGTAATCCTCTATAGTATTATCAATTCTAGGATTTTGAAAAGAATTGGTTAAAACCGACTGGGAAGAGTGGTGAAAAAATTTGAGGGGCGTCGGGACACGGGACTGAGGAGGGACATGGGGTGGGATGGGCGGACGGGCAGTGTAAATCTGTGTGTGAGAATCAAAGCAGTACACCCTAGTAAACAAAATCTAGAAGCAATCACCAAGCAAACAATACCTTCTAATTCCGAAGTCACTGGTTGGTGATGAAACCCAACATCACAACAATGAGGCAGAAATTTGAGGGCTATTGTGGAAAAGTTACGTTGACGACACTGCAGACTTGCAGCCACAATTGCAAGCTTCCCCGCGGTAATTGTGGATTTACCCTCGAGGCACGAGAGTGAGTTTATGCGCGTCGATTCCAGGTCTCGTGAAGACTTTCCCCTTCACGGTACCTTAGGTAAGTACCTAGAGAAAAAAGGCCACTAAGGATACAGACAAGTCTTTGCACGGAAACAGTCGTCCGATAGATCCCACTGAAGTGCTCGAGCAGGGAAATCCCAACTCGAGAGGCTTCCATGGTGTGGATTTACCCAGGAGTGACCCCCGTATCGATGCAATCTCTGCCCGATGTCAACAAAGCGAGTTGAGTATCTACCTTAACACCAGCGAAATGCGACCTAATGCTTGACCCTTGTGTTAGAAGGAGCTTCCGAGGACAATATGCGACCAATGGAATTTTACACTTCCTATTCTCTCCAAGATACTAATGTGTTCGACTTTGGAAGTGTTTCTCCTTCCTACCAAAGCACTAGCCCTAGCATATGTTGGTGTAAAAGAGCCCTAGAAAGAGTTACTAAATCAATTTTATTATTCTAGCCAGATTTTAATGCGTGCATTGTTATTTACTCACGAGAATTGAAAGTGAAAGTCGATGACGTGTGACTCTGACCAAATCAATGCGAGGATATGAAGAAACAATCTTTTACGTTCAATGAATCTAACTATGGGAGAGAAAGGCGATTTCCAATTCCAGTACAAACACTACAATGTATATGCAATTCTCAATTTCCTTTACCCAAATCAATGCAAAATAATCAACTATCAATGAAACTTTCACAAATATCCTTTTTTAAAACTTCAAATCTCTTAAGTTCTACAATTTTGATTTTCGAAGTTTGCAACAAAAGCAAAAAAGCACAAGACTTGAAGAAAACAAAAGTTCACTTTCCAATAAGAACTCAGATAACAAAGAAGAAAATCAAATAATTAATACTAATCAATGAAAACCCCAAATAAAACTTTCAATAATAGTAAAAAACACAAAACAAACCAAGGAGCCTCTTAACGAAAATTGTTCTTTTGAAATAACAATCAATCAAGAAACACCAAATCCTGACTTTCAATCAATCATTGACCTTTAACCAACGGGACATGATCAACTCCGATAATCAAAGAGAAGAAAAATGCAAACAAGGGCTAAAGAGCGAAAGTCAAGGAATCAAAGCAATAACAAGCTCAAAAACCTAGATTAGATCTAGGAGGAAAATTAAGCAACAGAAGTGCAAACCAATGAAATGATGAGTCAAAGACACGAATCAACCTATGAGCTATTGGAAAACCAAAGCTTGAATTCAAAAGGCTTTCCAAAAACTTTCCCTTGAGGAGAGCCTTTGGACATGCAGTCACCGGACCTATAAGTTTCATGATCTATATGGTCTTGGTGAGTACATTACCTTGGCTGGACTATATCATAGAATGTGGAAACCTGTTGAGACTTTCCTTGATTTGTCAGTGATTTTGATCGCGGAAATCTCTGAAAAATATGGAAAAAATTTCAAAATCAAGCAGAATCTAAATTGGTTTTGTAACCGAGAAGGTGTCTCGGGGTATCCTAGAGACTCAACAGTTTACAAATCAGAAGAAAAGGGCAATATGAGCAAATGGCCACAAAGAATCAAGAAACCAAAAAAAAGAAATAACTAAGGGAACATCCCGATTAGATTCGCCAATTTTGTTTAAGGATAAAATTCGTGAGTCTGGGACCTGAGACCAATCTCCTGAATCCACCCGGATGGAATAAACCGTGAGAATACTACTCTTTCCCTAGTTTTAGAGTGTTGAATGGACAAGAGAGGAAGAATGAAATACTTACTTGTAAATGCTTTCCCTTATCTCTGTTGTTCCTCGCTCACGCTCTGATGCTCTTAGTTCAATCCTAACAACCTAAAACCAATCACAACAAAAGCATTAATGTTCAAGAACTCTAAACTATACATGTGATCAGGAATCAGCAATAGATATCATCATTATGGGAAAGGGACATATTCATGTAGTATATTAAATGAAAGAAAATGATACAACTAGAAGCGATAACCATTAGATCTCCTTTGATAGCTTCTAGTTTTGACACACACACGTTTGCTCCTCATGCATGAAGAATTTCCACTACTTGTGATAACCTTTTGGCTGTCTCTGTTTGCTGCAGTATCAACTCTCCATACAATAGTTCGCCAATTCTCCAATATCTTACTCTTGCTAATTTGCTACTAACTATTCCATGAATCATCCCTTCAATATATAGGAAAGGATTGTGTAGTTACTTGGATAGAATGTAATCCAAGATATCTGGAGATTCATTAATTTAAGTAACCATTCGAACTCAACTCATCCTTCTAGAAGATTCCTTCCTAGAAGATTCGAGAGCTATCCATTTTCATTAAGAATCATTTCCAGCACCACGACCCAGTTGACGCGGTCACGGAAGGTCCATGATCAGGCCAGATGCATTTCGGAAACAAAGAAGGAATCCAGCGAGGACAATATATATCTCGACACAATCTTGTCTCAAAAGAGTGATTTTGGCCCGGGATGTAACTTTCTTCATGAAAATGATGACATGATAATGACAAGGTGATAGAAGATCTGGCTCTTCTATCACCATGTCATTTATCATGTTATCATCTTGATAACCAAATTCATGAAAATGATCTTAAAGAAGAGCCAGATCTTCTATCACCATGTCATTTATCATGTCATCATCTTGATAACCAAAAATGAGGATAACAATTGGCTGACACAAAGATCTCGTCCTTGGTGAAGCCACCAGATGTTGTATGGTTTTGGGTGTGTTGTTGTCGACAATCCCAACTGTTTGACAACCTCTGATGAGATGAGGTTCTTATGGCTTCCGCTATCAACAATGAAATGTAGCGAGGTCCCCTTCACCCACATCTTTGAATGAAAAAGGGACTCCTCCTCTTCAGGATCTGTAGGTTCTTCTAGTTGAATTGCGGCGGTCACAACAATAGTAGTGGGGTCTACATCAATGATCTATCCTTTACCTATGTTTTTAGAATCATATTTTGAATCAACGTTCCACTCCTTGTCTTTGATCTCGGCCACCAATGACTGTTTCAAGTGACATTAATTGGTGTTGTGCCAGGGGATTTTGTGGAAATTGCACCATTTTTCGATGTCCTTCTTTGTCTTCCTGTGACCATTTTTTTCCTATGTCTTGGACTAGTTTTCAGGAGACTATTTGTTAGGGCCATCTTTGTCATACTTTGGTTGTTGTAGATTTGCAAAACCAAAATCCCATTTGTTCTGGTGCTTAAATTTCTGCTCGATTTTAATAGCATATCGATAGGCTGCTGCACCAAGTGATGAGATTTCCAGAAAATCCATTTCAATTTGGATGTATCTGTGTAGAGCCCCATGGTATTTCAAAACCAAATTTCATTCAGAGTCTTTGATACCCAGCTTTATGCATAAGGTATGGAAGGTATTGGTGAAATATGCAACTGCCTAGCCCCTCTCTTGCCGCAGTGTGGTCATTCTCATGTACTGGTCCTCATAGTTTCCAACAGGGTAATAATGTTCCTTTACCGCATCCATAAAAAAATCCCAATTAGGATCGAACCCATATATTTCAGACTCCTATGTGGAACTCTGCTTCAAATAAGTTTCCCATCAAAGTTTGACATGGGGGAGATCATTAAGGAGTGTGAAGGTGATCTTTTCTTTGTCAGAAAATTTGAAAACAAAGAAATAACCTTCTAGTAGATTTAACAATTTGTCTAGGGCGTCTGCATCTATCTGTCCTTCAAATATAGGAATATCAAAATTAACTTGTACCTTGAAAGGAAAGGTGTCTCCAAAGTGGTTGCTTGATGAAGATGCGCTTGATGCTATCAACAAGGATTGAAGGATGTGGGCAAAATTCTCCATCATTTCATCCCTCTGTCGCGTGAGAGCTTTCTCAAGCAATAGATTGATAGGATTGTTTGCTCCGTCATTTTTTTTTTCCGCCATTGAGGTTTTCTTTTGTGTTCTAGAGAGATTGTCTTCAAGAGAGACAAGCTCGAGACCCAAATTTATATACTCGGACCTCGTCGGGGACATGCACTTCAAAATCGATCAAGAATAGCTTGCTCTAATACCACTGATCCGGATTATTTTCAGCATGAAATGAGAGCGAAGATATAATAAAGAAATGCATAGAGATATCATGTATATCCAATAATATAAAATAAATATATCATATATGCAACCATAAACATAGAGATACAATAATACATGATTTATATTAATCAAAGAAATGTACAGAGACTTTAAAAATACAGAGTGAAAGACTCGCTAGAATGGTGGCAGCTTAACTCTGAGAAGAGATGTGACGACTACTCTCATTCGGAAGAAGATTGTTACAATGAGGCTCTGAAGGCCTTTTTACAATAAAAAGGAATGCCAAAAAACACTAGACATAAAAAAACCTAACCCTAGGAGATGAAGCGGAAAAAGTCATGTGGGCCCCATTTTTGTAAGTGAGTATATCAACTTCCCAGGGTCGTAACTTTTGCATACGATATTCGTTTTAGGCCTGTGATAGATTGTTGGAAAGGTATCATCGAGGATATTCATTTTGGAGACACAATAATTCCTTTGAATATCATTGAGAACCTCGATCTTGAAAAACCTTCATTTGGGCCCTCAAAATGGCCCCGAAAGTTAAGAAATGCTAAAAATAGTAAATTACCAAAATTGCCAAAAAAATGTTTTGAGCCAGTCGAAAAAGGTGGGTGGCCATTGATATCCACCTGGATCAATCCTCCCTCCTTATGAAGAAATTTTCTCCATTGTGTTGAGTTCCGAGGGGAGAGGGAAAATCTTTTGTTGAATTTTCATCTTGGTGAGTTGCTTGCCTTGCTAGAGACATCGTGCTGCTTAGTTTGTGGAAGTCTATCACGAACCTATTGAGGCTGAGGTTGTTCAACAAGTCGAACTACATGAGATGATGGTGTGTAGAAGGAATCTTTCTGCTTTTTTGCAACCTTGTCGACCTGCTTCTATTTGATCAAAGGTGCTTGGGGTGAGGTTGTAGTGGTCCCAATGTCCTTATGTTCCCCTTTTGAATAGATTGTGAAGAAGCTAAATTTTGCAGTATGAGATACTACCTTGCAACACTTTTTTGGTGGAACAATAGTCAGAATTACCTATAGTATTCTATAGACATGATCCCCCAAAGTAACAATGACACTGCGGGGTCGAGAGTCATAAACAACATGGCGCTTCCACATATATGGTTGGCCCAAGAGAACATCACAGACATCTAGTGGGGAAACATCACATAATACCTCATCCTTGAAGGGCTAGATGCCTTATGACAATCAACACTAGTGGCTGACAAGAATATCTCATCCTTGGAAAAGCCACCCGATGTTGTATGGTTGCAGGTGTGGTGTTGTCAATAATCCCAACTGTTTGATGACCTCTGCTGAGATGAGGTTCTTCTGGCTTCCGCTATCAACAGTAAAATGTAGCGGGGTCCTCTTCACCCACTTCTGTGAATGAAAAAGGTGGTCCCCCTCTTCAAGATCTGTTGGTCCTTCTGGTTGAATTGCGGGGGCTGAGACAATAGTAGTGGGGTCTACGTCAATGATCTATCCTTTACTAGTATTTTCATAATCAGATTCCGAGTCAGTGTTCATCTCCTTGTCTTTGATCTTGGTCACCAATGACTGTTTCAAGCAACATTCATCGGTGTTATGCCAGGGGCTTTTATGGAAATGGCACCATTTTTTTGGTGTCCTTCTTTGTCTTCCCGTGACCCTTCTTTTCCTGTTTCTTGGACTGGTTTTCGGGAGACTGTTTGTTAGGGACGTCTTTGTCATACTTTGGTTGTTGCAGATTTGCATAACCGAAGTCTCGTTTGTTCTAGTGCTTAAATTTCTTCTCTATTTTAAAAGCATATAGATAGGCAGCACCGAGTGATGAGATGTCTAGAAAATCAATTTCAGTTTGGATGTATCTTTGTAGAGCCCCACGGTATTTCATAACCAAATATCATTCAGAGTCTTTGATACCTAGCTCGGTGCACAAGGTATAGAAGGTATTGGTGAAATCTAGAACTACTTGGCTCCTCTCTTACTATAGTGTTGTCCATCTCATGTATTGGTCATCATAGTTGCCAACATGGTAATATTGTTCCTTTACCGCATCCACAAAAAAATCCCAAGTGGGATCAAACGCATATATTTTAGACTCCTTTTTGGAACTCTACTCCCAATAAGTTTCCCACCAATGTTTGACACTTGGGAGAGCTTTAAGGAGTGTGAAGGTGATCTTTTCTTTGTCAAAAAATTTGTGAACAGAGAAATAACTTTCTAGTAGATTTGAACATTTGTCTAGGGCTTCTGCATCTATCTGTCCTTCAAATACAGGAATATCAAAACTAGCTTGTACCTTGAAAGGTGAGGTGCCTCCAAAGTGGTCACTTGATGAAGATGTGCTTGATTCTATCAACAAGGGTCGAAGGATGTGGGAAAAATTCTCCATCATTTCATCCCTTTGTCGCGTGAGAGCTTGCTCAAGCAATGGATTGATAGGATCGTCTTCTTCGTCGTTTTTCTTTTCTTCTGCCATTGAGGGTTTCTTGGGTGTGCAAGAGAGATTGTATTCAAGAGATACAATCTCGAGACCCAACTTTCTATACTCATACCTTGTCGAGGACATGCACTGAAAAAATGATCAAGAACAGCCTGCTCTGATAACACTGATCCAGATTATTTTCGACATGAAATGAGAGCGGAGATATAATAAAGAAATGCATAGAGATATTCCATATATCCAATAATATAACAGAAATATATCAGAGATGCAACCATAAACACAGAGATATAGTAATACACGATTTTTATTAATGAAATAAATGTACAGAGACTATAATAATATAAAGTGAAAGACTCACTAGAATGGTGGCAGCTTATTTCTGAGAAGAGATGTGACGGCTAGTTTCATTCATAAGAAGATGGTTACAATGAGGCTCTAAAGGCCTTTTTACAATAAAAAGGAATGACAAATACCCTAGACATCCAAAAACCTAACCCTAGGAGATGAAGCGCAAAAAGTGATGTAGGCCCCATTTGGGTAAGTGAGTACATCAACTTCCCGTGGTCGTAACTTTTGCATACGATCTTTGTTTTAGGTGTGTGATAGCTCGTTGGAAAGGTATCATCGAGGAGATTAATTTTGGGGGATAAATCATGCCTTTGGATATAATATAGAAACTCAATATTGAAAAACCTTCATTTGGTCCCTCAAAATGGCCCCGGAAGTTAAAAAATGCTAAAAATAGTAAATTGCCAAAATTGCTGAAAAATTGTTTTGAGCCAGTCAGAAAAGGTGGGTGGCCATTGATATCCACCTCAATCAATCCTACCTCCTTAGGAAGCAAGGGTATCCATTGTGTTAATTTCCTGGGGGAGAGGGAAAATCATTTGCTGAATCTTCATCTTCGTGAGTTGCTTGCCTTGATGGAGACGTCGCGTTGCTCAGTTTGTGGAAGTCTGTCATGAACCTGTTGAGGCTGAGGTTGTTCAACAAGTTAGGCTATATGAGTGGATGGTGTGCAGAATGAATCTTTGTGCTTTTTTGCAACCTTGTCGACCTACTTATGTTGGGTAGAAGGTGCTTGGGGTGAGGTTGTAGTGGTTCCAATGTCCTTTTGTTCCCCTTTTGAACAGATTGTGTAGAAGCTAAATTTTGTAGTATGAGATACTACCTTGTGGCACTTTTTTGGTGGAACAGTGTTCATAACTACCTCTGGTATTCTATAGAGATGACAGCCAAAGTAACAATGACACTGCGGGGTCGAGACTCATAAACAACATGGTGCTTCCACATATATGGTTGGCCCAAGAGAACATCACAGACATCTAGTGGGGAAACATCACATAATACCTCATCCTTGAAGGTCTGGATGTTGTATGACAATCAACACTGTTGGCTGACATGAAGATATCATCCTTGGCGAAGCCAACAGATGTTGTATAGTTTCGGGTGTGGTGTTGTCGACAATCCCAACTGTTTGACGACCTCTGTTGAGATGAGGTTCTTCTGGCTTCTGCTATCAACAATAAAATGTAGTGGGGTACCCTTCACCCACATTTGTGAATGAAAAAGGTGCTCCCCTCTTCAGGATCTGTTGGTTATTCTGATTGAATTGTGGCGGTGGAAACAATACCCGTGGGGTCTGCATCAATGATCTATCCTTTACCAGTATTTTCAGAATCAGATTCAGAATCAGGGTTCGGCTCCTTGTCTTTGATCTCAACCACCAATGAATGTTTCAAGTGACATTCATCGGTTTTGTGCCAGGGGATTTTGTGGAAATCGCACAATTTTTCGGTGTCCTTCTTTGTCTTCCCGTGACCCTTCTTTACCTGTGTCCTTGACTAGTTTTTGAGAGATTGTTTAATAGGGTCGTCTTTGTCATACTTTGGTTGTTGTGGATTTGTAGAACCAAAATATTGTTTGTTCTGGTGCTTAAATTTCTGCTCGATTTTAACAGCATATCAATAGGTATCACCAAGTGATGAGATGTCAAGAAAATCCATTTCAGTTTGGATGTATCTATGTAGAGCCCCATAGTATTTCAGAACCAAATTTTGTTTGGAGTCTTTGATACCTATCTTGGTGCGCAAGGTATGGAAGGTATTGGGAAAATATGGAACTGCTTGGCCCCTCTCTTGTTGTAGTGTGGTCCATCTCATGTATTGTTCCTCATAGTTTCCAATAGGGTAATATTGTTCCTTTACCGCATCCACACAAAAATCCCAAGTGGGATCGGACCCATATATTTTAGACTCCTCTGTGGAACTCTGCTCCCAATAAGTTTAACACCAATGTTTGACATGGGGGAGATATTTAAGGAGTGCAAAGGTAATATTTTCTTTGTCGGAAAATTTGTGAATAGAGAAATAACCTTCTAGAAGATTTAACCATTTGTCTAGGACTTCTGCATCTATCTGTCCTTCAAATATAAGAATATAAAAATTAACTTGTACCTTGAAAGGTGAGGTGCCTCCAAAGTGGCTGCTTGATGAATATGCACCTGATTCTAACGGCAGGCATTGAAGGATGTGGGAAAAATTCTCCATCATTTCGTCCCTCTATCGTGTGAGATCTTGCTCAAGCAACAGATTGATAGACTCGTCTGCTCCGGGTTTTTTTTCTTCTGCCATTAATGGTTTCTTGTGTGTGCGAGAGTGATTGTCTTCAAAAAAGATAATATTGAGACCCAACTTTCTATACTTGGACCTTGTTGGGGACATGCACTGAAAAAACGATCAAGAACAACCTGCTCTGATAGCACTGATCCGGATTATTTTTTGCACAAAATGAGAGCGGAGACATAATAAAAAAATGAACAGAGATATCGCATTTATTCAATAATATAACAAAAATATATCATAGATGCAACCATAAACATAGATATACAGTAATAGAGGATTTCTATTAATGAAAGAAATGTACACAGACTGTAAACATATAGAGTGAAAGACTCGCTAGAATGGTGGCAACTTATCTCTGATAAAAGATGTGATGGCTACTCGCATTTGCAAGAAGATGGTTACAATGAGGCTCTGAAGGAATTTTTACAATAAATAGGAATTCCAAAAATCCTAGACATCCAAAAACCTAATCCTAGGAGATGAAGCACCAAAAGTCATATGGGCCCCGTTTGGGTAAGTTAGTACATAAACTTCCTTGGGTCATAACTTTTTCATACGATCTCTGTTTTAGGCGTGTGATAGCTCGTTGGAAAGGTATTGTTGAGGAGATTCATATTGGTGGCTCAATAGTTCCATAAAATATCATTGAGAATATTGATCCCAAAAAACCTTCATTTGGGCCCTCAAAATGGCCCCGGAAGTTAAAAACTGCTAAAAATAGTCAGTTGCCAAAATTGCCAAAAAACTGTTTTGAGTCAGTCAGAAAAGGTGGGTGGCCACCAATATCCACCTATATCAATCCTACCTCCTTAGGAACTAATGGTCTCCATTGCATTGAGATCCTAGGGGAGAGGGAAAAGCGTTTGCTGAATCTGCGTCTTGGTGCGTTGCTTGCCTTGCTGGAGACATCGCACTACTCAGTTTGTGGAAGTTTGTCATGAACCTTCTAAGGCTGAGGTTGTTCAACAAGTTGGGCTATATGAGAGGATGGTATGAAGAACGAATATTTACGCTTTGTTGCAATGTTGTCGACCTTCTTTTGTTGGATAGAAGGTCCTTGGGGCGAGGTTGTAGTGGTTCCAATCTCCTTCTGTTCCCCTTTTGAACATATTGTGAAGAAGTTGAATTTTGTAGTATGAGATACTACCTTGCGGCACCTTTTTGGTGGAACAGTAGTTAGAACTACCTCTGGTATTCTATAGAGATGAACACCCAAAGTAACAATGAGATTGCGGGGTCGAGACTCATAAACAACATGGCGCTTCCACATATATGGTTGGCCCTTGAGAACATCACAGATATCCAGTGGGACAACATCACATAACACCTCATCCTTGAAGGGATGGATGTCGTATGACAATCAACACTGCTGGTTGACATGAAGATCTCGTCCTTGGCAAAGCCATCCGATGTTGTATGTCTGCGGGTATGGTGTTGTTGACAATCCCAACTATTTGATGACCTCTGCTAAGATGAGGTTCTTCTGGATTCTTCTATCAACAATAAAATGTAGTGGTGTCCCCTTCACCCACATTTGTGAATGAAAAGGGTGCCCCCCCTCTTCAAGATCTATTGGTTCTTTTGGTTGAATTGCGGTAGTCGCGACAATAGCAGTTGGGTCTGCATCAATGATCTGTCCTTTACCAGTATTTTCATAATCAGATTATGAATTAGGGTTCGGCTCCTTGCCTTTGATCTCAGCCACCAATGACTATTTTGAGCGACATTCATCGGCGTTGTGCTAGGGGATTTTGTGGAAATCGTACAATTTTTCGGTGTCCTTCTTTGTCTTCCCGTGACCCTTCTTTTCATGTGTCTTGAATTGGTTTTTGGGAGACTATTTGTTAGGTTTGTCTTTGCCATTATTTGGTTGTTGCAGATTTGCAGAACCAAAATCCAGTTTGTTCTGGTGCTTAAATTTATTCTCGATTTTAACAGCATATGGATAGGCAGCAACGAGTGATGAGATGTCCAGAAAATCCATTTCAGTTTGGATGTATCTGTGTAGATCCCCACGGTATTTCAGAACCAAATTTCATTCGAATTCTTTGATACCCAACTTGGTGTGCAAGGTATGGAAGGTATTGGTGAAATCTGGAACTGCTTGGCCCCTCTCTTGCTACAGTGTGGTCCATCTCATGTACTGGTCCTCATAGTTGCCAATAGGGTAATATTGTTTCTTTACCACATCCACAAAAAAATCCCAAGTGGGATCAGAACCATATATTTCAGAGTCCTCTGTGGAACTTTGCTCCCAATAAGTTTCCCACATGGGGGAGAGATTTAAGGAGTGCGAAGGTGATCTTTTCTTTGTCGGAAAATTTGTGAATGGAGAAATAACCTTCTAGTATATTTAACCATTTGTCCAGGGCTTGAAAGGTGAGGTGCCTCCAAAGTGGCCTTTTGATGAAGATCCACCTGATGCTATCGACATGCATTGAAGGAAGTGGGAAAAATTCTCCATCATTTTGTCCCTCTATCACGTGAGAGCTTGCTCAAGCAACAAATTGATAGGATCGTTTGCTTCGTCATTTTTCTTTTCTTCTTCCATTGAGGGTTTCTTGGGTGTTCGAGAGTGATTTTCTTCAAGAGAGACAAGTTCAAGAATCAACTTTCTATACTCGGACCTCATCGGGGACATGCACTAAAAAAATGATCAAGAACAGCCTGCTCTGATACAACTGATCTGGATTATTTTCGGGACAAAATGAGAGCGGAGATATAATAAAGAAATGCAGACCGATATCGCGTATATCCAATAATATAAAATAAATATATCAGAGATGCAACCATAAACACAAAGATACAATAATACACGATTTCTATTAATAAATGAAATGTACAGAGACTGTAAAAATACAGAGTGAAAGACTCGCTAGAAAGGTGGCAGCTTATCTCTGAGAAGAGATGTGACGACTACTCGCATTCGCAAGAACATGGTTAAAATGAGGCTCTGAGGGACTTTTTGTAATAAATAGGAATGCCAAAAACCCTAGACATCTAAAAACCAAAGCCTAGAATATGAAGCATGAAAATTCATGTGGGCCTCATTTGGGTAAGTGAGTACATCAACTTCCCGGGGTCGTAACTTTTGCATACGAAATCCATTTTAGGTGTCTGATAGTTTGTTGGAAAGGTATTGTCGAGGAGATTCATTTTTGGGGCTCAATCATTCATTTGTATATCAGTCAAAACCTCAATATCTAAAAACCTTCATTTGGGCCCTAAAAATGGCCCCGTAAGTTAAAAACCACTAAAAATAGTTAATTGCCAAAATTGCCAGAATTTTTTTTTGAGCTAGTCAGAAAAGGTGGGTGGCCACTGATATCCACCTGGATCAATCCCCCCTCCTTATAAATAAATGGTCTCCATTGTGTTGAGTTCTCGGGGAGAGGGAAAAGTGTTTGCTAAATCTTCACCTTGGTGAGTTGCTTGCCTTGCTGGAGACGTCGCGCTACTCAGTTTTTGGATGTCTGTCAAGAACCTGTTGAGGCTGAGGTTTTTCAAAAAGTCGGGCTACATGAGAGGATGGTGTGCATAAGGAATATTCATGCTTTGATGCAACCTTTTTGACCTGCTTCTGTTGGATAGAAGGTGCTTGGGGTGAGGTTGTAGTGGTGGAACAATAGTTGGAACTACCTCTGGTATTCTATAGATATGACCCCTCAAAGTAACAATGACACTGCAGGGTTGAGACTCATAAACAACATGGCACTTCCACATATATGGTTGGCCCAAGAGAACATCACAAACATCCAGTGAGGCAGCATCACATAATACCTCATCCTTGAAGGGTTGGATTCCATATGACAATTGACATTGTTGGTTGACACAAAGATCTCATCCTTGCCGAAGCCACCCGATGTTGTATGGTTGTGGGTGTGGTGTTGTTGACAACCCCAACTATTTGACGATCTCTATTGAGATGAGGTTCTTATGACTTCCACTATCAACAGTAAAATGTAGTGGGGTCCCCTTCACCCACATCTATGAATGAAAAAGGCACTCCCCCTCTTCAGGATCTGTTGGTTCTTCTGGTTGAATTGCGGCGGTTGTGATAATAGCAGTGGGGTCTGTGTCAATGATCTTTCCTTTACCAGTATTTTTAGAATCAGATTCAGAATCAAGATTCAACTCCTTATCTTTGATCTCGGCCACCAATGACTGTTTCAAGTGACATTCATCAGTGTTGTGCCAGGGGATTTTATAGAAATCGCACCATTTTCTAGTGTCCTTCTTTGTCTTCCCATGACCCTTCATTTCCTGTGTCTTGGATTGGGTTTTGTGAGATTGTTTGTTAGGGCCATGTTTGTCATACTTTGGTTGTTGCAGATTTGCAGAACCAAAATCCTGTTTGTTCTGGTGCTTAAATTTCTTTTCGATTTTAATAGCATATTGATAGGCAACACCGAGTGATGAGATGTCCAAAAAATCCATTTCATTTTGGATGTATCTGTGTAGAGCCCCACGGTATTTCATAACCAAATTTCATTCAAAGTATTTGATACCCAGCTTGGTGCGCAAGGTATGGAAGGTATTGGTGAAATCCGTAACTGCTTGGCCCCTCTCTTACCACAGTGTGGTCCATCTCATGTACTGGTCCTCATAGTTGCCAACAGGGTTATATTGTTCCTTTACCACATCCACAAAAAAATCCCAAGTGGGATCAGACTCATATATTTCAGAGTCCTCTATGGAACTATACTCCCAATAAGTCTTCCACCAATGTTTGACATGGGGGAGAGTTTTAAGGAGTGCATAAGTGATCTTTCCTTTGTCAGAAAATTTGTGAACAGAGAAATAACCTTCTAGTAGATTTAACCATTTGTCTAGGGATTCTGCATCTATCTGTCCTTCAAATAAAGGAATATCAAAATTAACTTGTACCTTGAAAGGCAAGGTGCCTCCAAAGTGGCCGCTTGATGAAGATGCACCTGATGCTATCTGTAGGCGTTGAAGGATGTGTGCAAAATTCTCCATCATTTTGTCCCTCTCTCGGGTGAGAGCTTGCTCAAGCAACAAATTGATAGGATCGTTTGCTCCATAGTTTTTCTTTTCTTCCCCCATTAAGGGTTTCTTGTGTGTGAGAGAGCAATTGTCTTGAAGAGAGACAAGCTCAAGACCCAAATTTATATACTCGGACCTCTTCGGGGGCATGCACTGAAAAAATGATTAAGAATAGCCTGCTCTGATACCACTGATCTAGAATATTTTGGCATGAAATGAGAGCAGAGATATAATAAATAAATGCACAGAGATATCACGTACAACCAATAATATAACAAAAATATATCAGATATGCAACCATAAACATAGAGATACTGTAATACATGATTTCTATTAATGAAATAAATGTACAGAGACTATAAAAATATAGAGTGAAAGACTCGCTAGAATGGTGGCAGCTTATCTCTGAGAAGAGATGTGACAGCTACTCGCATTCATAAGAAGATGGTTACAATGAGGCCCTTAAGGCATTTTTACAATAAACAGAAATGCCCAAAACCCTAGACATTCAAAAACCTAACCGTAGGAGATGAAGCCCCAAAAGTCATGTGGGCCCTGTTTGGGTAAGTGGGTACATCAACTTCCTAGGGTCGTAACTTTTGCATACGATCTTTGTTTTAGGCTTGTGATAGCTCATTGGAAAGGTATCGTAGAGGAGATTCATTTTGAGGGATCAATAATCTCTTTAGGTAGCATTGAGAGCCTTGATCTCAAAAAACCTTCATTTGGGCACTCAAAATGGCCCCGGAAATTAAAAACTGCTAAAAATAGTAAATTACCAAAATTATCAAAAAACTATTTTGAGCCAATTGGAAAAGGTGGTTGGCCACTGATATCCATCTAGATGAATCCTCCCTCCTTAGGAAGAAATGGTATCCATTGGGTTGAGTTCCCGGGGGAGAGGGAAATGGGTTTGATGAATCTGCATCTTGGTGAGTTGCTTGCCTTGCTCGAGACGTCACAATGCTCTGTTTTTAGAAGCCT
>SNQJ01S0020561.1:333466-360529 GCA_010110895.2 Picea sitchensis | reverse complement strand
ACTACTCATCAACTATGACTCATCAATATGTACCAACATCATAAACTATACACCTCATGTATGTGCCAACTCATCAACTACTTGTCTCAACCATGTACACGACATGTACCTCAACCAAATGCCCTCATCAATTTCATCATCCAAATCTGATTTGTAACTCTGTAATATACTTGGTGTATATGATCACATTCCTGCAAACCTTCCTTAACTTTAACAACAAGAGACTAGTATTTTCATCAAACTTTTCTTTAGTCTCGCATGCCTAGTTTTGGATTAGTCAACAACCCTAACTTGAAATAATCATAAATTTGTACCTGTAATGAATAAATATATGAAACTGATACACAATGTTCTTCAGTGTGTTTTATGAAATTCTTCTAGGTGTCACTACTTGGAACCTCTCATAAAAAGAGTTATAGCAAGAATGACATACCTTGCTGAATTTTGTCTTATTCTAGAGAGCAACATTGTAAAGGGTTCCCCACACGGAATATTTGTTGAATCGATCTGAAAATATTACACAACATACTACAGACTGTACTCTAACCAACACATTTGGTGTTACTTAATTTGGATCTGTTATTAAGAAGTTATGATGTTTTAACCCAAAACACCTATTTTAGACTAGTTTCAGGACTAGCCACAAACCCTATTTTCCACGGAGTGTAACTCCAAAAATACAACGACCCACAAGCTAAATTTTTTACCACAGGTACTTGGATATGTTTCCTCAATGGCATAGGAATTTCACGGTCTGAATCTTTCTAGAAAAAAAATTTATTGTGAAAATGGTGAGATGACATGTAAATAACATACCTTAGAAAGCATCCACAAAATAATTTATCCTTCCTTGAATTTTGGCCTTCTTTTCTTCACCTTCCCTCAGAAATTCAGCTTAAATATCCTTTGGTTACCTTAGACACCTATATATATTCAATATTCTCAAGTGTTATGTAAAATTAGAGAGCCTTGCCTCTTATTTATACTCTCCAAGTAGCTTCCTTAAAAACATCTTCTAGGTCACTTTGCCCACTTTCCTTATTTTAGGGTTAATCAACTTCTAATTTCTCCATTAAATTTATTATTGAAATAATTTATTTTGTATTCACTTTGAATTATAATACACTCATCACTTCACTTTATTATTTACCTTTTAAGATCTCTTAAACCACTTTGACTACTTTGACCTTTTGGGGCTTCTAGATGACATATGAGGGTCCTCCAACTTCGTAAGGCCATAACTCTCAAACTGTGAGGAGTTATGTGACATTCCACATACCACCAGAAATGGAATGACATGTACTATCCATATAGAATAGTGGTACCTTAAAATATATCAAAACTCATACCATTATCCATCAAACAAACTTGGGTCCATTACCCAAACCTGGGTTCTCCAACTTCTCATGGCCATAACTCTCTAACCGTGAGGAGTTATGTGACGTTCCACATACCACCAGAAATGGCATGACAAGAACTACCCGTATAGGATATTTTCACTGAAAAATTCACTAATTAATCTCATTATTCCACAAATAAGAATGGGTTCTCTAACCATACTTCTAGGATAACTCAATCTGCAAAGCGTCTTCCCATGAGGGCTTTCACCACAAGGGGACCACTTTGGAGTTCATCCATTTGTACTTATCATCAACCATGAGAAGACAGTAATGAGTCATCTTTACATCAAACAAACTTGGTTCCATTAACCAAACCCTTGTGCTACTGGAATTCGCTACCGTACTTTCTCCAGGGGATAACATCAATCACTAAGGGTTGACATCAATCTACAATATCACTCTCTAATAGTTGACATCAATGAAAAACAACAATCCATACCAACTATCGATCAACCCAAGCCAATTGTCTGACAATAATTCCTTTAATTAAAGTAAAGTCTCAAGGTACAAGGCTTTGGATGACTTCCACATGTCTGGAAACTTAGACCTGTGCAGAAGTACCTGTCTGATGCTACAAACATCAACACTCCCTCTTAGAGAGGAAGGTACTTCTCAAAGAGCCACCTGAATTGGTTTTCTCTTCGGTCTT
This sequence comes from Picea sitchensis, assembly GCA_010110895.2. Taxonomy (NCBI): domain Eukaryota; kingdom Viridiplantae; phylum Streptophyta; class Pinopsida; order Pinales; family Pinaceae; genus Picea; species Picea sitchensis. The sequence goes on along the minus strand of SNQJ01S0020561.1, from coordinate 358,480 downwards.
GGAAAAATATCCTACACATCATCCTACCCCATGGCATCCCTCCAAACCTCCTAGTCTACTGCTTCCTGAACACTGGAAGACCCATAATCAATGATACTACTCATTAGCACCCTGAAGTTTGGAAACTTCTCTGGAGGTATGATCTCCCTGACTATGCTCCTAAAATCCTCAACTTTCTCCTGAGCATCCTTGAATGTCATCTCCTACCAACTAGGTCTCTTGATAGAATTGGAAGGGGCTAACTCCCTCTTCCCAGCTAAAGGTTGACTCCCCACACTAGAAGTATTTGAACATTGTTCACCCTTTAGAGCCTTTTGCTCCTTGACATCTGCCATTAACATTGATTCATGATCAAAGATCTACTTGGATCCACTAATAGGATTTCCTTGCAACCTATATAACCTGCCCTCTCTGACACCAATGCTCACTACTATGTCATGGATAACTCCCTATGAACATATGATTAAGTTCCCTCTATGAAAAATAATGGAAAAACCCTTATCCTCCGAAACTGAAACTGAGAGAAAGTTCTTCTTCATCTCTAGTACATAAAGCATGTCATGGGCCTCTAATAAACCCACTTACTCAAGTTGAAAAATGATAGTTCCCTTCCCCTTCACTGCCTACTTGGCATCATCACCAAGCTCCACATGGGTCCCTGAGTCCTCTGTTAGACTACTGACATATCCCATGCATCTTTAATATGATTAGAAGCATCATTGTTCAAGTACCAAGCACTCATTGAGTTGGTGTTGGCAAAGAGGAAAGAGATCAATGTGAATTCCTTCTCAAACATTGTTGCAAACTCACCTAGTTGTATCTTTGTTGATGTTGATGTTGATGTTTGTGTCTTCCCTTGCCCTTTCTTCTTTGGACATTGTGATGCATAGTGCCCATACTTCTGGCACATGAAGCACTTCATTTTACTCAAACCCTTCGTCCATGAGTGCGAGGTTGACTCCTCACCATCATCGTTCTTTCTAGAACCCTTTCCTTTTCCCTTCCTTGTCTTACTGACAAGAGTCAGTTTCTCCTCCTCTTCATCTCCCTGCTTGCCTACTTTAGACTCCTCTCGAGTCTCTTCCTGGATACAATCATCCCAAAGCCTCTTCCAATCTGGGAGTTTTTTCTGAGTGTAGACTCCCTTGAAAAATGGTTCTCGGGACTTGGGAAAACCAATCAATGTCACATTAACGAGATCTACGCCATCTAATTTATCCCCTATAGTTGTAAGTTGATCATGTACCTAAGTGATCCTCATGAAGTAGCTATTAACATTATCAAGCATTAACATAGAGTACAATAGAAAGCATTATCAAGCATTAGCATTGGTACAACTATTGATAGGGTACAATAGCAAGCATACAAAGACTTAGGATGAATAGTTGGTGTACACCCAACATTCATACAATCGAGCACTTCATTCTTCCACCAACAAATCACATTTTGAGACTTGTTTTGGCTCTTTACCTCCTCTCCATTTAGCATTGTGTATGGCCAACATAAATCTGAATTTGAGCCTTAATGAGATGAGAAAAATAGCAAGCACATTTGTAGACAAGATCGGGTGGATACATTTTAAGGTATAGGAGCAACTTGAGAGGAGCTAGTAGCAATATAAGGCTAGGCATGACTACCATGAAGAAGATCATGACTTTCACGTTGGAGATAAGGTGTGGATTTACCTTTGTAAAGAAATATTATAGGGAGAAACAAAGAAACTCAAGCCACTCAGATACAGACCTTTTGATATCATTGAGTAGGTAAATAAGAATGCTTTTAGGTTTGGGCTTCCTCCTTATATGTAGATTAGATCACTGATAAATGTATTTGAAACTATTTGAACACTCCATATTGGATGGAGCAAAGGACCATCAGGTTCTCCCCACTATAAAAGATTTTGCACTATATAATCTTGAAGAATTGAAGGAAGACACAATTCTACATCGAAAAGAATGAGTAACTCATAGAGGATGGCAATAAATCTGGTAGATTGGCCTCAAACGGTAAACTCCATGGAAAGAAAAATGGCATGAGAGAAACCAAATTTCAAGAAATTTCCCTCACCTATCCTTGGAATATTTTGGGGACCGGAAGCCTCCCAATGGTGATGTGTGATCGGAATAATATCCACACAACAACAATTGGCTACCAGCTTAGGTTCTATGAGATTTTTTATAGGCAAGGTTTAGGGCCATGGACAAGGTAGGAGATAGGGTTGATGGTTTGATGGTTGAGAGTGAAAGGAATTGTTGCCTAAATTCCAAGTGAAGATTGAGAATGGACTAGAGAGTTCACACTCACTGTAACCTACACATTTCCAAGAAATAAATAGCATGGTCAAAACAAATTGAATATTGGTTTTTCCATTTCGGTTTCTAGGGTAAATTTTGAGTTTTTGTGTGGTTGATTTCTCTATTGTTGCATTATTATATACTTATGAGTTTTAAAAAGAGGTTACTTTGTATTTTAAATGGTTTTTGTGGTTATCTATTGAGTTGAGAATTCATTCCCAACTGTAATGATGAGGTTTTCCTTCATAATTACACTCTCTCTGAGTAAAAGAATAACTCCAACAATTCTTAATTCTCCTATATTCATCTATTTCAGATATTAGAAATATATGGTTTCCATCACATAGCTATTGTGTTTCTTTAGGGACTTTATGATTTATTTATTTTGAACTATTAGACTATTAGAGTCATTTTGAAGGCGTTCCTCCTTATAGCCAAAACTACTATGTTGAGCAATGAGCTTGACTAGGCATTTTAGTGAGATTGTATGCTACCTATGTGTGCGCATGAGAACCCTACGGGCCGTACCGAGCATGCAACGGTAAGAGAATATGGTATGTAGGTTTTTTAGGGCCATACTTAAGCCATACACTACCTCCAGTTGACAAATTTTTAGAATTGGTTGCTCTATTCCATTTAAGTCATTTTTATTTTTATGGTTGAAATGTGAATTTGACTTACTAACAAACAAAAAAGTATTAAATTATTCTAGTGTTTCTCTTTCCATGCATTGGAGTTTAGTCATTCAAGTCTCTTCCACATTCCCCCACATGAGATTCACACTTAAAACTTGAATTCTTAACTTGGCATGTGATTTAGTGCACGAGATTGGTGATATTTGGGTTATGATTTTGGTAGAAGGACAAGCATGGATTACACTTTATCTAATATTCTTTAATATGGTGAGTGTACATTGAATATTGGTTAGCTTTCATTTGCATTGACGAGTGGTGTTTATAGTTAATAGAGACTTGTGTGAATAGTAAATGGAGACATGCTATGAGACATATCGATCCCATATTTATTGATTAGAGCTAGCAATGACTTGGAAGCCTCCACAACAATGCTATCAATGGACTAGTGGTCAGATATAGATTAATCATGTGTTTGCAACTTTGTTCAAGAAGAATCCTTACAAAAATTGTGGGATTGTAAAAACCATACTAAGTTCCAAGTTAGTGAAATGGATTGGTTATAAGCCTACCATTTAAGAATCAAAAGAGAAAAAATATCATCTTCAAGAAGAGCTACTCTATAAATTAGGCAAGCTATGCATACCATGGGGAAGATGAATTCAATTGTTTAGAGAATCACATACATCACATATTCCTTGACATTCAACATCAATAAGACAATCGTGACTCTATAGAGGTATATGTATTGGCCTAAGATGCAAGAGCAAGTTACAAATATAGTCAAGTATGGGTTTTTTGTAATAGTAGCAAGCTAAGTAATCGTAAACTCTAATTGTATATACCATTGTTTGTACCCGACAAACCATGGGAAAGCATCTCTATGGATTTTGCTAGAGGCTTTCCAACGATTGGACAAGACCATGACTGCTTGTTTAGGGTCATGCATTGCTTTAGCACAACGCGTTTGCTTATTCCTTGCAACAAGACCTTAAAGGGTCAAGAAATTATTTATTTATTATTGATTTATTCTTCTCAAATGCATCGTTGCATTTTGGAATTCCACATTCAATTGTGTCTAATCAAGATGCTATAATTTTGAGAAAGTTTTAGATAACTTTATTGGAAAGAATGGACACTAGGATAAACCATTCAATTGCGCTCATCCACGTATCAATGGGAATACCAAAATTCTCAATAGAACTTTAGTGCATTTGTTAAGAGGCTACAACCAAAAACATCCAAAGACTTGGGATGAACAATTAGTTTGTATTCAACACTCATAATAAGGTTGTACATTCTTCCACCCACAATTCTTATTTTGAAGCTTGTTATGGTTATTTTTCACCTTCACCTTTTGATGTTGTTTATGGACATCAAAACAAGAATCCACATGAAATGTAGGAGGAGGCAAATAAAGCATGGAGATTTATAGACTAGACCAAATAAATTCATCTAAAGGTGCAAGAGAATCCTAAGAGGAGATAAATGAAGTAAAAACTCCATCATGACCAATATAAAACTGACCAAGTTATGTTGGGGATAAAGTTTGGCTCTATCTTAAGTTAGAGAAATGCAAGAGGAAACCAATAAATTAAATCCTTTGAGATATTGAAATCATTTATCATGTCAGTGATAATGCGTCTAAATTGAACCTTCCCCTGTATGTACAGAGGTATTCAGTGATCAATGTGAAGAATTTACACTCGTTTGAACCATCCTTGCTAGATGGAGAAGAAGAAAAGCAGGTTATGCCTACAATTGAAAACTTTGCACCAAGTGAAATTGGAGTGTTAGAGGAGGACACAATATTGCAAAAGAAGGTTCAAGATACTTGTAGAGGACATCAATAATTGTGGGAGAACAGAATCAAAGGAAAAAACTCGAGGAGATCTAAGTGGTATGAAAAAAGCAAGATCGTATAATACTTTCCTTGGATTTGTTCAATTTATTTTGGGGACCAAAAACCTCCTATTAGATATGTGTGATCCAAATAGATCCAGTAGATAATCAAATGTTAAGTACTTAGCACTATGTTTTCTATAAGAGGGCAAGTTTCTCTTAGATTTGTGTTAAAATTTTAACCTTGAAGCCTCTTTTTTTCCAAATTTTGTTTCAATTGGGCTTAAGGTCCCTTTGTCCTATGGATTTAAAGAAGAACCCAATGTTGAAGGCTGGGGTGAATTTTGAAAAGGCCCAACAACGAAAGTTGGGGTAATACCTTGTGTTGGTTGGTGGTACTTTGGGGTAACCACACCAAACATTTGGTGTCACTGTCCTCTTTGTATCGGGGAGTTTTTTGGGGACTACCCCATCCATCCATCAAGATGAACCCACCATAATATTGATGGTGAAGAGTTAGGAACCCACCCAAAAGGCCTAGCAATACTACTTCCTTTATATAGGGGGTTTAGTGGGGACTACCCCATCTCAATTTTTGGACGACCCTCGCCATAATCCTAGATACAAATAAGAATACCTTCACAAGTATTGGAGGGAATATTAGACCATTGATGACCATGTGGTATGTGGCACATAAGAAAGGGCACTGAAAGGAATAAAAGGTGAATCTTAGATGACTTTGCAACCAATAGTAGGATGCCACATGGTAGATGAGAAAACACCCAAAAGGGTAATCTCTTCATGAAAACACTTGGGCATCCATGGATGCTTTTGGATATGGTTTCTTCACCGATTTGGTAGACTAGAGTGAGAAAACAAGGAAGGAAGCCCATTATACAATGGGAAGCCAATAATTGCTTCTTGGAAGTTGGTTGACCTTCTATCTAACATAAGAAGAGTAAAAGATAGAGAGGAAGAGAAAAATGAGTTCACTTGCTTTCTTAAGGAATACACATTTCTCCCAATGGTTGTTTTGGTGCCCATAATTTGACCGAAGTGCAGAGAGGGAGAGATTGTTATCGACCCATACCAAGAGAAGGTTGGTTTGTCAAATAAATATTGTATAGAGAAAATGGATGTAAATTCCATCTTGCCTTTGACAACATTGAGAAAAAGGTCAAATTGTGCCTTTGTTCCTGAAACTAATTGAAAGCCGTGCACGTAGACACTTCATTGCTCGAGTTTTTCCCACACTACGTTCTCTATGATAGATCTATTGTATTATTGAGTATGTTGATGGTTTTTTTCACCATATTTGGTTATTTACATGAAATGCATAATCATATATGTGTGCAAAACAAATTAATACAAATAGATAGTCATGAAATAATTGAATAGAGATTTGCATTGGTGGATCATATTGGTTGTAGGCTAAGAAATTACAAATCACTCTTATGGATCTACACATATTGTTGTATCATAGGCGTGGATGAGTATGATGGGTTAGCTGATTGGAAGAGACAGTGTCAAGGTGGAATTCACCATTATGCTTATGGTTCAAGTCTAGCTAAGGTGCAAGTCTAGTCAAGTCCAATTGGGTTACCTATTTCTATTGTGATTGGTGGTTGAGTCACCCTCCATATGGATTGTTTGAGGAAAAAGAGGGGATCCCATGAGGTTTCCCTTAAACAAATAGAGGCATGGACCAAATTGTTCGCTCCCATGGTGCATTTCATTAATAAAATTAGGGATGGTGATGAGGATATCATCTTATCAAGGTTTGTAGAGAAATGATTAAAAAATAAATTGGATGGCATCTATATGAGTAAACCTTATGTTTGTCATGACTACAACTATGGATTTATTGTTATAGTTTCTATCACACATGGGGCATTGTGTTGTATTAAGAAAATATTTTTTTTAAGGAAACCTCACATAAAAACCACAAGGGATGTTTCCCCACATTTGTTGATGGCATCCCTAGAAAGCCCATTAATGTAGACTAGTGTTCCTCACCCAAGGGGATTCAAAAAAAGCAACTACTAGCATAGAACTGGTTAAATGTCCAACAACATATGCAACAACTGGTTGAGATAATCCCTTAGGGGTATTGAGAATTATTTTCCTTTTTCTTTTTTCCAAGGAACCACATTTGTGGATGGCATCCATAGTAAACTCATCATTGTAGGCTAGTGCACTTGACTAAGGGGGATTCGAACTGGACACCTATTGTCATAGAAATAGCCAAATGTCCATCAACATTAGAAACAACTAATTTAGTTAACCCTTTGGGATGATTACGACACTTATATATGCATGACACTATTTTAATGAAGATTTTATTGTTTCAACTAATTATTCAAATGTGTGTACAATTGTACGATATGATGTGGGGTGTTATGCATGTGTGTGTGTAATTTTGTTGGCACAGGGGCAGACCCAGGGTTCAACTCCAAGAGCGCACCAACAAGCCCTAACGACTGGCCCTTTCGGCAACACCTACGAAGCAAATGCAGTCTCACCCGAAGCAGCTATGAGGGGGTTGTAGGACAGAGATGTCTACAACCAAGGGGAATATCAAGTGGATCTAACACAAGAACAACACAGAATTCACATATCACTTATCATCTTGATCTACTACATGCATCTATCAGATCTACCTTAGCAATGCAATAACAGTATATGAAGGACAAATACAAAATACCAATCATACACAACACAAAATATACGTGGTTAACCCTCTCTCTAGGGCCACGTCCATAGAACTGTGTTATATTCAACTGTCCCATTTGCTTGTGGATGGTACAGTGTGCTCTTCTGATGGTGGACTGCAAATTCTTCAGTCAAGTCTTCAATTGTATTATTGATGAAATGTGTTCCTTGATCGCTCATGAGGATCTTTGGGCATCCAAACCTGGTTATGATGTCATCAAATATGAAGCACGCAGCTGTAGTTGCACTACAGTCCTTAACTGCTCGAGCTTTGGCCCATCTGGTCAAGTACTATGTTGTTGTGATTATGTACCTTGCTCATGTGTCTTCCCTGGTGGGTTTATAGGTCCAACGAAGTCAATGGCCCATTTCTCGAATGCGTGTAGGGTCAGTTGTGGTGCTAACAACATTTCATCTCTTCTGGATGGTTTCCCAACCCTTTGGCATACATCGCAAGCTCTGGAATAGCCTTTAGCATCTCTGTGTAAGGTAGGCCACCAAAGGCCAGCTCTCAGGACCTTTTGCGTAGTTGCTTTCCCTACATAATGTCCTCCTTTGATACCTTCATGAGCTTCTACGAGGATCGGCGGGCGTTCTGCCTCCATAACATATCTTCGCAAGATCTCATCCGGTCCCATCTTGTATAGTTGACCTGCTATAATTGAAAAGTCTGCAGCACGCACCACTAGTTGTTTCTTCTAGGGAATTGTGTACTCGCTAGGTGCCATTCTAGTTGACACGAACTAGACTATGTCTTTGAAGTGGTCATCGATTTTTCTAATGGCTAGAAACTATGCATCCGGTAATGTATCCTCCAAACTGGTGGGTTCTTCACCATGTTCCAACCTCGACAAGTGGTTAGGGCCTTTGTTCATTCTTCCTGGCTTAACTATGATCTCAAAATCATATTCTTGAAACAACAGAAGCCATCTACATATTCACCCCCCCAACACTGGCTTGTTGACCAGGTACTTCAGTGCGGAGTGATCAATAAACATTTTAAAATCTCCTCCCAACAAATAGTGGTGAAATTTCTGCAGTGCGTACACCATGGCTAATCCCTCTCTTTCAATAGTGGTATAATTAATCTCAGTTGTGGATAACTTTCTGCTAGCAAATGCTAGAGGATGGTCAATATCTCCTTCTCCAGTTTGTGCTAATACAACTCCTAAAGAAATAGAGGATGCATCGACATGTACATGAAACTCTTGGGTCTAGTCTGAAAAAAACAAAATGGGCATAATAACCATTTTCTCTTTCAATGTGTCTAAGCTCTGCTGGCATTCTTCAGTCCAACTAAACTGACAATCCTTCTTCAACGGATTCTCCATGGGCATTGTGACCTGAGCATATCCCTTAATGAACTTTTTGTAGTAGCATGTGTGTCCCAACACAGTTTGCAGTTGTTTAACTGTTGTAGGAGGGGGTAGATCAACTATACTGGGGATCTTGGATGGATCTACCAGTAATCCTTGCTTACATACAATATGTCCTAATAAAACTCCAAATGGGGAAAATAAAATGCACTTCTTTAGATTCAAAGCAATTTGACATTGCCTGCATTTATCCAACATTAACCTTAGACATTCAATGTGATTCTTCAATAAACTAAAGACAGTCCAATCATCAAAATATGCTTCTAAAAATTTATGCAAAAACTCTGATTCTTCCACCAGTTCTATAATCCTTACTTCCAGTATTCTGTCAAGCTCAATATTCACTTTCTCTTTATATTTGGGGTTCAATCTGTAAGGTCTATGTTTGACTGGTCTAGAATCTGGCTTTAAGGGAATCCTCATCTCTCCCATAGGCCCTTTAATGCCCTTCATATCAGTGAACTTGGTTGGAAACAAGTTTTGATACTCGTGCAGTAACTCAGTAATTTTGTCAATGGTGGCAACATCCCAATAATCTCCTACATTGGCAAGCTTTGATGTCTCCTTTGTTCCAATATTGACTTTCTTAATCTTAATCGGTTGTCCAATGAATGGCATCTCAAATCATGGTCCTTCCACATCTCTCTGGCCTTTTGTTTCTGTGATGTTTACTTTCCTCGGGTCATCATCTTCATCTACATTAATGTTGTAATAGCCTTGCAGTTTCTGGAGAGGCGCAGTCCATTCATCCTCTTCTTGTTCCAAAGGGAGGCTAGATGCCTCTTCAAATAATTTATGTCTCACAATCTGTAATACTTGATCTACTGATGGAAATTGACTTTCAAACAGGAATGTAGTTATAAAATGCTGAGTCATACCTTCCCAATCCGTAGTGATGAGGCGCATCTCTGCTTGGAGGTACCAGTTGATAGGTATCGTGTCCAGCATGTTGATGAATTTGTGTACCCACTGTTCTTGTAGAATGTCACTCTAGGCCTCTTCGCAGCTTCGCACATGGTCCTTTGGGAAGCTTCGACCTGTGTAGAGAACTTCACAGCCTTCTACCTGTGCTGAGAACCTCACTGTCATCAAGGTACGACACTGTATCCAATCTGTAATATTGCTTTTATGTGTCCCCCACCATATCGTTGGTGTGGCTTTCAAGGCCTCATCCATTGCCAACCGCCTTTGTTGTATTGGTACATTCTCCTCAAAGTCTGACAAGAATGTTTCTAAAGGATTCATACCATCAAAGGTGAGTAAGTTACTTACTGTTGTGCCAATCCAATGAACTTCTCTGGTTAATCTAGCGCATCTTCTTGTGGATACTTCGTACATCTTATTCTGACATTTTTCCCGTGCTTCTTCTGAATCTAATGAACATGCGCTCTCACTTCACCGGCATAGATTCCCATCAGCTGTAGGATTAATGTAATCCTGTTGTCTAGCGATTAGCTTGTAGATGTTTTCTAGTGCATATGTGTAGTCTTCTTATCTGATGGGCTATGTGTATCGCTGACCTTCATCGATATCTAAAGGTGTAATGACCCTAAGACCATCACCTTCAAAAGACATATGTCTCTTCTTTAACTCAACAACAGTAGAGTTATTGAAGGCCCGGTCAATTCCCAACAGCGTGGGGTAGGGGCAATTGTCATCAATTATTTCAATTACCTTGAAATCTGCAAATGTTCTTACTCCGTTGATGTCCACACGGACATGCTCCAATCATCCAAATAGGCTGACAGCTTGTTGATTAGCCATCCTAAGCCTGATAGGGGAATATATCAACTTTGGTTTTCCCATCTGTGCCAAAGTTTGCTTCGTCATGACATTGACCTCCGACCCTAAGTCGAGGACCACATAGTCTATCTAATACTCTCCTATTTGAGCATTCAAATATAATTCCTTATTTGTCCTTCTCCTTTTACCAATTTGGTGTACTGCCCTATTCAGTAAGGGATCTATCTTTCCTAGCTCATATTGTCTGATTAAATTTTGTAACTCTTGTACAACGCTTTCATCCTTAATCAACTTAATACAAGTATGTAAAAAGTCCATGAGCTTGCTTACCTCTTTTGCTTCTCTTGGTGAAGCAGACTGATCAAATGCATGAGGCATTCCATACTCTCTTACTTCTGGTCTTGTCTGTGATGAAGAACCTTGGTCTCCTCTAAATTCTTTTTGTGTTGCCTCAAACATTTGTCTTTCTTTCTTTGCATCAAAGGCTTGGGTCTTCTCTGTAGCTTTCCTGATTCCTGAATCTTCTGTAATCTTCCCTTGGGTCAATCTGTCTTCTCCTATAACAACGCCTCCTCTGGTTATAACAACGACTCTAGGGTCTCCTCCACGAGGTTCAGCATAGATCAGTTGCACTTGCGGGTTCTGCTGAGGTCCTCATCTTTCCTGAAGCTTAGCTCGCAGTACATGACAATCTTCTATAACATGGTCAAACGGGTTGCAGTAGCTGCAAGTGGTACAAGGGTTCTAACAATCCCTTGCAAGGTGTCCTGGATGTGCATATTTATAACAGATGATTTGTCCTTGGCCTCAACCCATTCCTCCTCCTCGTCCTCTTCCTCTGAATCCACCGCGAGGATTGAAGTTTCCTCTCCTAGGAGAGTTATACTGTGTAGCATTTCCTTCTTGTTGTACTTCGCCTTGGATCTTATATATGTCTCTTGACCTTTCATGCATGAGATCATAAGCCCTACAATCCCTATCATCATTCCCTATAGACTTAGAGAATGTACAGTACAGATTCGTAGGTGTCTAAACATACTTTTGCATATAATAGCACTCACCAGTACGATGTTTGTTTCTGCATACCTCACACCAGGGTAAGGTGACTTGCTTCAAAGGGCTTGAGGCTCCAGAAGCCAAGTATTCATTGAATAGAGGGCAGTGTTCCTTGTCATGACCTTCTGATCTGAATCTAACACACCAGATATCTTCTCTTTTATATTTTCCCTTGTCTTTCTTCATATCTTTGACCTGCAGAGACAAACTAGTTAGTTGACTCGGGATCTTACTCATACCTGAGTTGGATTCTCCCATAGCGGCTAATTCAAGCCTCATGGTGATCTCCAACGCCTTAGCCTGTGAAGTAACCTTCTGTTGCATCAGGGGAACTCTGATGTGTGGTAGGAGGGCGGCAATGAACCATTCTTTGTTTTGTTCATCTGGGATCTGGAAAGTTAATCGGCCTGCCAATGTTTTGAATCTCTGATCGAATTCCCACACAGGTTCAACCACCTTTTGCTTGATCTCTTTCAACTCTGTGATACATTGGGATTCTGATTTAGGTTTCTTGAATTCTGCGATCAACGTGTTCATGATCTGATTCAATGGCTTAGGTTGTCCAAGTCCTTGGACAAGCTTCATGTACAAACTTAGTGCGCAATCTCTTAGAGTTGTATTGAACTGGGTTCTTTTAACAGCTTCAACTATGACATTCTTAATGTTCCATACAGCTTCACACAGGAACCAGTGTTGATCAGGATCTTCAGATCCATCTCCCCTAAAGATAGGAAGTCTCATCTCATCTGCCATAGATCTTACTAGGGTTCCTGACTGAATATGTGGTGGACTACTATGGACAGTGCTCTGGACGCTCTAGTGACTGGGATTACTTTGATTGCTTAATATTGAATAAACAGGAAGGATAATAGTACTTACTTCAATGGTCTATGCGATTTTTGAGCCTTCAATTCCTCCTCAATGAATCTCTTCAGCTTGTCCTTCCTCTATCCCGTTGGGTTCTGAATGTTCTTCATTTGTCAGATCTGCTTCTTCTCCACTATAGAAACCCTCCTCCCTGTAGTTCTTCTTAAAGAAGTTTGCAAGATGGACTTCTCTGAACACTTTTCCACTGAGCATATGTCCAGCTTCTGTGTCGTTGTCGTTGTCCAATTTTTGAACATTAGCTTTTCTGGATCCAACCAATCTATTGTATCTTCAAGATGTTCTTCTCATGCAACAACATCTTGAGTCTCAGCTTCAAGAATTGTAAAAAAATTCCTCTGGGTCCCTTAAAGAAATATCTCTCAGCTTGGTTGTATGATTCTACCCTGTCAACGACAAACTTTGTGATGTACCCTCCAATGGTACTATCGAACCAATGATCTACTTCTCACGATATGGTGTTATCAGCTTCCTTGACCTTCTTGATCAACCCCAACATCCAGACCATGGGAAGTCTAGATCGGATCTTGAACTGGGTATCAGCTAATCTAGGTAGCCACTCATATAGCTCTTGATGGATTCCTCCAAAGAATATCTCATGTAGATCAGTAAAAATATTCTTCTCCAACTAGTCCTCTGAACTAAGATTAGGGTTCTTATTTTGGGCTTCAACGAAGTTCTTTTCTTGATCTTCTATCCACTTTTGAGTTTCTGTCTTCGATGGAAACCACCTTGACATTCCCTTAAAAAGATTTTTGTCCCGGCAATCAGTTGTAGTCTAGTTGGTTAGGATACTCGGCTCTCACCCAAGAGACCCGGGTTCAAGTCCTGGTAACGAAACCATTGGCTGGCACATGGGCAGACCCAGGGTTCAGCTCCAAGAGTGCACCAACAAGCCCTAGCTACTGGCCCTTTCGGCAACACCTGTGAAGCAGATGCAGTCTCACCCGAAGCAGCTATGAGGGGGTTGCAGGACAGAGATGTCTAAAACCAAGGGGAATATCAAGTGGATCTAACACAGGAACAAAACAACATTCATATATCACTTATCAGTTTGATCTACTCCATGCATCTATCAGATCTACCTTAGCAATGCAATAACAGTATATGAAGGACAAATACAAAATACCAATCATACACAACACAAAATATACGTGGTTCACCCTCTCTTTAGGGCTACGTCCATAGAACTGTGCTATATTATATTGATGTAAAAAAGCATACGTTTCTTATCTGTGCTCTGAGCTAGCAAATCTTCTCTTCTCCCATCTTTCTCTCCCCTCCCTGTGCACCCAACTGTAGGGTTGATCTTCACACCCAGCTGAAGATCTTACAATCCAAAGGGCTCTTGTACCCAACACTTCTCTCTCTCACAATACTCTTCTCTCGACCAACTCAATATCAACAGTAACAATAACAACACATCAACCCAAAGTACCAACCCAGCCTGGGCCCTTTAAACCTTTATTTATACTTTACAATCATTCACCGACATCCTTAGGCCGAAACCTAAGTGTCAAAAACCCTAGATACCAAAACCCTAGGTCAACTTGACCCGTGTTTTCAGGGCTTCGCCAACCTGTCTTTCCTTCCTTTTCGCGCGGTGCTCCAAAGCATCTAATGGTGGCTTTTTCCTCTTTCTGAGTCGTCCATGATCCTTCTTCCTTGCTTAGTTGTCATCCTCGATCTCCTCGTCCAATGACTTTCTTTCTCGGGCTTCGCTCCATCTTTTTTTCTCTTTTGCTCACTTCGACCCAGTATCAGTCACTGTGTCTTCTGCAAAGTTTGCTTTTTCCCTTTTCTTCCTTGTTTTTCGTTTCCTTCCATAACCAAGGGCCAACAAATTTGAAATGTCCTTATATTGCTTTTCACTACATAAGTAAAATGAAAATGAGTAATTGCATGATTGTAAAGCAAAGAGTCATATTGTATATGCATGCCTAATAATGGAAGAGAACACAAAGTAAAAATGCACACACAACAATGCAAGTGTCTTTTGTAATTGTTGTGTTTGATTTTATCGGTGTCTTGATTTGATGGCCATGGTTATAATTGAAAACCATAATGAATGTTAGGGTTTTGTTTTATGTTTTTCTTTTTTATAAATAAATGAAAGAGTGGCACCTTACAATTTATATGTCAAAGTGACAAGACACATGAGTGAGACAAAAAAAAATTTGAGGCTAAGGCAAGCGAGGTCCCCCTGCATTTCAAGAAGCTGACATGTTTTACTATCTAGTTAAATTATGAGCTCTAAACTATGATCTATTTCATTGCTAGAAATTGTTATGAGAGGACTCTGAAGAACCTTGTGAGGAAACCTAAAGGATGCCTCACAACATTTCTAGATGGCATCCCTAGTAAACTCATTGACATAGAATAGTGTGTATCACCTAGGGGTGTTCAAACTAGGAAATTGTTGGTATGGAACTAGCTAAATGCCCAACCAAATTGGTGACAATTGGTTGAGCTAACCCCTAGGGTTGTAGTATCAAGACACCTTTTTTACTTTTTTCTTTTTTCTAAGGAAAATCTTGTCAAGAAACCAAAGGGATGCTTCTGCACATCTGCGGATGGCATCCCTACTAAACCTGTCATTATTGACTTGTGCCTAATCAATGATAATTTCAACCAATCACCTACCAGCAAAGAACTCGCCAAATTGCCAACAACATTAGTGATAATCAGTTGAGCTAACCCCTTGGGTCTTATTAAGACACTTATATATGCACAAGACTATTTTAATGAATATTTTGTTGTTATGACTAATCATTTGAATGTGTTTACAATTATACAATATGATGTCATTAATTGGGTCTAGCTTGAGTGCATGTCGGATGGAGTGTTATACTTCCCACTTAGGTTCTATTATCGTAACTGACATGTTGAGCTCATAATGAGTTTATTGTTGTAGTGGCTTTGAGTCCTATTGTTGACTTGGTCTTGTGCCCCAAAGAATATAGGGTTTACATTGGGTACCATCCTTAGAATAAGGGGAAGTGCTTGGGGGTTTTCCCTGGGATATAGTACCTGAAATAATAATAATAATAATAAATAAAATTGTACAATATGACATGGGTGTTGTGCATAAATGGATGTGTGTGTGTGTAATCTGAAATGTTCCTTTTATTTCATTTCACTTAAAAAATAAAGTGAAAGTGATTGTTGTGTGATTGTAAAGCACAATATCATTTGATATATGCATGCCTATTAATAAAAGGGAGAACATAGTAAAAATACACACACACAACAATCCAAGACCCTTCTTTCATTACTGGTTTATTGTTGTGTTTGATCTTGTTGGTGTCTTGATTTGATGGGAATGGTTGTAATTGAAAACCATGGTGAATGTTGTGGTTTTGTTATATGTTTTGTTTTGTTTTGTTTTGTTTTGCAAATAAATGCAAGAGTGGCACCTTGCCATTTATATGCCAACATGATAAGACATAAAAGCGAGGCACGAGTGTTACCAAGGATTAGTGAGGCTAAGGTATGTGAGATCTCCTTGTGTTTCAAGAAGTTGACCTATGTTATTCTTTGGTTAAATATGATCTCTAAACTAAAATATATTTCATCACAAGAAAGTGTTTCCAAGGGACTGTGAAGAGTCTAGGTGCTATATTCTAATTTGGCAACAACAATCAGTGGCAAAAAGTTGGAAGAGGGCCCCAAGGAGTTTTTTTTTATCATGTTATATTGATTGTTAGGATAGGGGTTCAAACAATTATTGGTTTCATTGAAAGCGGCTCCAAGGATTTGTTGATACAAGAATTTAAAGACTTGTTGTTAGTTTTTTGGAGAGAAGGCTTCAAAGAGTTGCTCTTGGCTTTGTTGAGAGAAAGCTACAAAAAGATATCATAGGAATGAACTTCAATGAGATCATGTTAATCTTGTTGGATTCTTGTTCTTTTTTATGGTTAATCAATTATTGATCAATGCAACCTTTGTCCTCGTGACTTGCAATTTGACCACAATAACAAATTTGGAAGGATTGTACTTTCAACTCTTCTTTGATGGTGTCTTATTCTTCTTCTTCATATTATACTAGGGTTGTTGTCAATGTATGTAATAGTAGGTGTAAGGTACTTATGGATTTAAGAATTATAGATAAGACATGGGTGTAAAATTTATAAGAGAGATATTATGGAACAAGGCCAGAGGGATTTGGCAAGACATCATCCCATGATTATGCCATTATAATGTAGTGGGCATATATGTTAGTATGGTTGTTTGTGGGATAATAATACATCTAGAAGGAAAATGTTGGTAAGTCATCCTAACAGTGGTTGTAAAACTATGAGAAAATGTCCCCTAGGAACATGCATGCGAAGTAAACACATATGATATTGAAGCAACATATTCAAAGTGCCTTGAGCAATAAAAAATAGAAGCCTATATGAATGGCCCTTTGGTTGGTGAATGGGACATAAACACATGCAAGTATGAGAGTATGGGTGTATGCATTACAACTTGAATCTTGGGAATTTGCATAATTACGTTAGTTAGATATGGTGTAGTCATTGAATGAGGCATGAAATGGCACAATGGATTTCATGCCTCCATGAGAAGATAAAAATTTTGAATCTAGGATGGGTGACATGAACATCCCAACTAATAAAAGGTTGGATGTCGAATATTGGAGTCCACTAAATCGGGATATATCAAACTCAAGGTTTCGAAGGAAAGAAGTACAAGCATATGAATGGATGGTGTTGTAGTGGGTATCTATTCTCCTATGATATTTGATGTTTGAGGAATAAGAACAATTGTGGTTTTCTCATTAATGTAGAGAGGGTTTGAAGTCCATTCATAGTTTTAGGGAGAAAAGAATTCATGGTATTCAATATCATGTAAGTCATCTACATCTTCAAATTTCTCATCTAGATTGTTTTTGACAAGAATATGAACATTTCATTAAACAAGAGGAGAACAACAACATCTATCACCATTGGTGTAAAGTACCCATTGAGTCCTCAAATCTCGTGAAAATTCATGTGACTCATTGGTGTAGGAAATACCATAAAGGAAAAGGGGAATATAGTCTTAGTGTAAAAAAGACAATGGAAAGCATAAATGGTGTGGATAAGGATGCAATCAAAGTAATCCCATTGTGATTGGAAAGATAAAGTAGGGTAAAATAAGGAATATCAAGTTTGCATGCATGGTTTGATATAGAGTTTACCATGTCATGGGAATACAACATATGGGCCTCTTATAGGTGTTAGCACGTGACAAAATTCATTGAGACCATTGTGGCTCTTTATTGTTTAAACATTATTGTCGTGCCATTATGAATAATAGCAAAATTGTACATGCAATAACATGACATAGCGACTAGTGAAATAATTACCGATATAATCTAAAATACAAATAAGAGGAGTGCACTAAATAAAATGTCTCACTCCTATACGAAGGTTAGTGAATACGCAAATATGGAGGAACACTCTATCAATGGTTGATGCATGATCACCAACCTACATGCAATAACCTAAAAGCGAAACATAAACATGACCTCCACAATCACTAGTGTGTTAAGTTTTGTATCAAATGCACAAGAGGAGAGTGCTCAACCAACTAAGTGTTTATATGTGTATTTGAGTGTCTAACTCGCTAATTGAATGTCTAAAAAGGTCAGTGGATGCACTAAGTGGAAGAAAATGACAAACTTTCCCTAACATTCTCTCAAGGCAACTAAAAAAGACACACAATAACTAAACAAAAAGGTGCAAGTGATGCAATAAAGCAAGGCATGAGTCTAGATGGCGCTTTTTTTGCAAAGGAAATATCTTTTTCCATTTTTTATGTGTCATTTCAGGCAAAAAATATTGTTTTATGCAACTCCACTAATTCACGTTATCTTGACAATGGTTATTTTCTATTACACATAACAACAACAAAAATTCACAAAAGTGATTGGAAAGACACATTACAAGGAGTCTAGATTGAGAGGGAGAATATGTAGAAGATCTAGATTAAGGCTAACAAGTATACAAAGAATCATAAATTGTTTGGGAGTGGGTCCTACATGTCCTAATTGAGAAAATAAGTAAGACTAAAAGAACTTAAAGGCACATAAAATAAAATAAAGAGATTAAGCAACTCCTTAAGAGGAATTGTCTTCAATGGCCACAATTTGTCGCCCATAGTCTCGTAGCAGGGCCACAATATGAACATAGCATCTTCCTACCATGTAATGGACCCATCTTTCTTGTGAGGTCCACATAGAAGGTTTTAGAAGATTTTGATACATGCAACACAACTGGGGCTTTCAAGATGATAAGTATTCATGATATAATACATTCTATGTATGAACATATTGAGCATCCTAACAAATAATAAAATAGATAGGTTGGTGATCAGAGAGAGTGGTCATGCCATCAACTTGCACCAAACAATGCATAGAAGAATTAAAATAGAAAATATTTTGTTATGATAACATTTCTCTATCTAATCTCTACACAATTTACTCTTGGCCCTTGCAAAAATTTCTATAGGTAGACTAAAGCTTAGGGGATCTAGAACACCTAAGACAATTAGGGTCATACAACCCCAGCCAAGTCTTGAAGACCATACATGATTCCTTTTCACCATAGTATACCTTCACATGTAAGAGCTCTTCTTTATCACCTTGATTCTCGATCATGTGAAAATCTCCATAAATAAGCCAAGTGCCTTTTGGAAGATCATCAATCATCCATTTCCAAAATTGGGCTCACTCACCAACATCACCGAATGAAAAAATATTGCCCAAACCTAGAAACTCGTTACCCCTTCAGGGGTAACTAATTGCAGAGCCACCTTGTCATGGGTGTGGTGTTCTTACTTAAATGAGCTCTCTTGCTCGTACTCTCTAACTTAGACTTTTTCTTCCAGTTCTCTTTCATAAATATGATGATATTGCCTCACATCACTCCTTCGTTATATAAGATGACTCAAATATGGTATATTAGCTTCTCTTTCTAGCACCTCATATGACACATGCACTTGCAATTGGTACACTATGTTTTCATCGCACATGGTAATGGTACTTTGGTTTAGTTTTCTTTACTTCACTTGTTGTGATATGTTCTCATGTATGGTTTTGATGCTTAGACATTGAGTTATAACTTATAAGCTCATTGTGAATGCGATAAACACTAAAGTGTGATCTAATAACACTTCATAACATTAACGATTTTCTTATTTGCCCCTTCATACCATGGGGGACATAATTTTCCCTTGCATAATTGTCTTTAGGTCTTAGGTTAGGTTGTATTACTACAAATCTGGTTGAGGTAGCGTATTTCATATCCCAAACCATACATAACACTTTACATCTTTCCCATTCACTTCCATCTCACACACAAAAAACTTATTCCCACTCGTGTTTGATTTATCATATGTCATTCAGCAAGGTCAAGATAAGAAATCCCAACTCAAATAAAATCCAAAAGGGCTAGAGGTGAAGAGCAAGTGAAAAGATTTAAAAGCCAAAAATAATAAATCTTGGGCTATGCCACCTCGTTACGAGGCCAATGCCCCTAGTCCCATGCTTAACAATGCATATTTAAATAAAAAAGGACTTGGTAAATGAAAGAAAGTAAGTCAAACAATTAAAGAAAAAGGTAAGAGAGGAGTAGTAAGAAACAATATTGAGGAAGTGGTAACTCAAAGCTAAATATCCCTCTTAAAGGCTTACTTGTTGAAGTATTGAAGATTCCTAGCTCATGGAAGCTAGTCAGACAAGATTAAATACTTTTACGTCATCTTATGTGACTATGAGGGTCAATACATGAGTTTCCCCTCCCCCCTTTCAAACATTATCCATCATATCATCTACATCTAACTTAGTGATCTAGGAAATACTTATTTGTCTTAGGATTTGTCACATGTAATAAGAGTTAAGGTTGTCCTCCCATGGTAAAAGTTAGGCAAATAATAAAACTAACTTATGTTATGATGTTGCCAGAGGAAATCACCCATGTGCATCACCTAATGACTTGTAAAGGAGTTATACCCACCACTATGAGTGGGTGCCTTTCACTGGGATCAATGTACATGCATCGAGAGTGGAATATGTGCTTAGGGATACATGTATTATGCATTAATATGTATGTACCTTGTTCCAAGATCAATGACATTGACTTGGGATACATGTATTATGCATCGAGATTCATGTAGCTTGTTCCAAGATCCATGACATTGCATTGGGATCCATGGCATTGCATTGGGATCCATTATATTGCCTTGGGATTCATGTACTAACACACAAACGCATACATCTATATTGGGATATGTGCCATCTTTCTTGGGATCTATGACATTGCATTGGAACATGTGTCACTGCATTAGGATCCGTGATAGTGTGTTGGACAGTGATAGGGACTCCACATCATCATCATGTGCCACATGGATCACTCTTGGGGGGAACACTTGCTATTATGGACATATCATCTCACACATGTGGCTTACTTGGATTTGTTGGGGTCAATTATGAGGTTGTTACAAACTTGTACCAGTTGATTATATGTTGTTACAATTCGTTACTAGGTTTTCAAGGTGGTTATTTCCCAATTGGACCACTTACATGAGGGAGAGCCTCATTCATTGAACCACACGTGCCATTGCCAACTATCTTATCTTCAAGCACACCTCTTCTTAGTTAAACAATTTTCTATACCATGTGACTCATTCCTTGCTTCATGAAGTTGGTTGAGAGGGTGCACCTACTTTTGGGCCCTTTGTTGACCATGCATGTAACTTGGATGAGGTTTTTAGCTCATTTTTTGGAGGGTGGTCCACTTATTTCATTATTTTATTGGCTTGAAATTATTTTAGACCATGGTATTGAGGGTGCCTCTTGTATTTTCCTATGGTTTTGTTAGAGCACCTTGTATTGGCTCATGGTTTTGTATTTTCACATGGTTTTCACCCATGGTTTCATGAGGCACCTCATCTATATAACGAGGCCTCTACTTCATTGTAATTTGTTGGAGAATAATGAGAAGAAGCTAGGCTTGCCTTGCAAAAGCTACTGTGTAGTCTTGTTTATCTTGAGGGTTTTATTACAAGGTTATATATTGGAAAATACCTTTTTTTTCCAGGTATCTTTGAGGAAGGAGCTACTACAAGACCATAAAAGAGCACCATGTCACATTGGATGAGTATTGTAATGTATAACTAGCTTCACCTTGCCCTCATTGATCATATATGTTTAGGATTTAGAGCCTTAACCTTGGACATCCAGGGATTCTAGATTTTTTCTTTAGGACATCCATAGAGTTCATCTTGTAACAATTGAATCTAAATTCTTAAAGGACGAATCCCCTGAATTTGTTTGATATTTACATAGGTTTTAGTTGATGCTCATAGAGAAATCCTTCTTGGTGCATGTGACTTCAACACATAAGGAAAAATAATAACAACTTTAAGCCATGCAACTAACCCCATAACCCAAGCAAGGTAGGCACTAGTCTACTCTTTGAATTCCTCAACCAAACTCTTAAAAAAAAAAACATTTTTCCTTTTTGTTTTGCAATCTAGGGTTTTCATTTGTCTCCATGTTTAGATCTAGGTTGCTTATTTTTCCAAGTTAATTAGGTTAACATTTTTCAAATCTAGATATACCTTAGAATTTTTGTGCAAGTTGTTCTCTTAATTCGCTTATCCAAAGGTTGATTTGCACTTTTCTTTCCTATGGTTGGATTTGATACATATTTAGAGGAAGGATATGCATTGGATATAACATGTTCCTCTCACATCTTGATCATAGATATAACTTTCACACAATAACTGATGGTAAAATCTAATGACATAATATTTGAAATTAATTGGATGGTTTAACTTAACACTCATTGTTGGAAATGGCTAATTCAAGGGTCGATTTGGACATAATGCCTTTAGAATGTTTCATATTTCAATAGATATGATGGTATAATCCTGAATCTTGTTGATGGATTAAATAAAACGTAATGGACAAAGTGGGCTTTCAGATCTCATGGTTTAAATCCTTTCTCGATTCAATAATTGTTGGTAATCTGTTGGGAAAAGAAACGAAACACGATATGAAACAAAGAACATGGTACTACAGACAACCGAAGATGGGTGAACAATTTTGAAGAAAAGAGGTGGCGTCTAAAGACATTGTTACAGCACCTAAGTACATAGTACTATGATTAGAACATCACAATGCATATTGCACATCTTGATCCACATGATCTATTGTGAAAGCTTAATTCACACTTCACATCCAGTATGTGCTAATGACCCAAGGGGTTTTCTTTTATAGTATCAAGATCTAACCGACTCCCATAGAATTTGAAGGATCTTGTCCACATATAACCATCAGTGGTTTGGGATAACTCCACAAAATTCATTCTGTCAAGTTGGCTTGACAAGACTCAATCTGACCAACTATCCATCCAACTCATAGTTGATTGCAGGGTTGGTCGATCCACCCGCCCGACTATCTTCAACTGCTAGTCAACTATCCGACCGACATGCATGTCGACTACTCAATCGACTGGAGCGGTGTGTTGGTCGATCGCCCGACTGACTGTGTCCAGATGTAGGTCGATCGCTCAATCGACTGAACCCGAGAGATGTATAATGAGCCATCAATGCTTGATGTTCCAACACCCCCCCATCAACACGTAGCTATGAAGATTCAGGAGGTGAAACTACATCACTATGTTAGGGACCTAACCCCTTACGTAGGTAGAATAATATATTTCCATGTAATAAAGGTCAATATTAATAAGGCCTTGCGATAAGGAAGAATAAATCAAATATAAGAAGACCTAATAAAAGCTTCTACTTCTAGAAGGATCTTCCTCTTGATTGTTCTTTTGGATAGACATATTTAGTATAAATAGGAGTGGAGGGTATGAGAAGTTTTGTCTTGGATATTATTGTAAAAGAGCTCTGCTCTGCTGGAGGTTGCCCCCTCGAAGAGGTAAGTGAACATTGCTCTCAGTAATCAGAGTGCTCTTTCTGGTGTTATTCTGGTGTTTTTCTGGTTATATCATTGTTATCTACCATTTATAGCTAATTATTTTTGTTATGCATACTATTTTATACTTGGAATATTACAAGTGGTACTAGAGCACCTTCCTCGGAAGAAAATTGCAGGTTAATTTTTTTTCAGGGTGGAGACGTATTCCAGCGTCTTTAAGCTACAGAGATCTGTCGTTACGTGCATAAACCTGTGGTCGGGGATTCATACACTCAGGAAATACAAGTGTTACTTAAGCGCACATCTGTTGGCCCCCCTTGCAACCCCTGTTGGTACCCCTTAGAGTGGTAGCGCATCAGACATCACCTATATATGGATCGACCTAGATCTCCTGAATCCCTTCATAGATAAACCAATCGGTCACATGACTGCTATAGTTCCATTGAGAACAACACTCGGGAAGATACTCTCTAGTACTTGGGTAGTTGGGTAGTACAACTAAGGGCATTGTCTAGCCTCCTTAGTTGGTGCCCTGAGATATTGGGCCGAGTATTACTCTTGGACCCCGCACATATATCAGAGAGCTCTAACACGTGGCATACCCTTTATCTGTAGAACCTTTGAATACCCTAACCCTTGGGACAGAAACAAAAATAGAACATACAAGATCTATTGTCGCGCAATTGTGTCTCCTACATTTGGGTTGCGAAATTACTACACATTTCTTTCTGTTAAGCATTTGGGCATTTCATCACTGTAGTATTCTTCAGATCAGAGTATAACTCCACAAAAGTACAAAAAAAAGAAGTTTGGATCCTGTTGGCACCATTATTTTAAACCTATCCCATTGGATTCCTCTCCTCGCCCTGATCACAATCATACATATCATTTTTGAGTAAAAAAAAATCTTGTGGACCCCGCCCCCTTCCAAGACCCTTATTTGGGATTTACCCCATTGGATTCCACTAGTCGCCTTGATTGTTGTGTGATCCGTCAGGATTTTTCGAAATGACTATGGTTGAGTTTTATTCGCATGCATTAATTGATCATTGGGAAACTTAACGAAAGAACGAGGAAAAGCAAATGAATTATACAGCCATAAACATGTATGCAAATCTGAAATGCAATAAAGAATAGCAAACCATATTGCACAAGTTTGGTAACGGAGTTCGGCACAACTTTGCCTACGTCTCCGGGCCTTTTCTCTGTGAGGGAGGCTTCTTTATTTCTTTTCGAAAGCTTATTAGTACATATTTACAATGTCGAATGGCTTCTAGACTGATCTGGTCATGTTCGCCATGATCTCTAGAATCTTTCACAAAAAATGGCACCTGAAACGAATGTCCCGAGCTCTCAGAAATCGTCCGACAGCATCTCTAACTCAACAGCTTCCTTGCCTCAAACTGGCTTTGACTTGGCTTGCTTCCACATCTCTGCTCTGAAATTGCTCTCAAAAGCTGTCCCCATGGCCTCAAAATGGCCTTGGTTAAATAGTGGGGGAGTTAGTTTTCCATCTCCAACTTCCTCCACGAATTTAGGCT